>JAOEGS010001863.1:0-14209 GCA_025447755.1 Corythornis vintsioides | reverse complement strand
AAGGTCTCCCCAGAGCCTTCTCTTCTCCAGGCTGAACAACCCCAGCTCCTTCAGCCTGTCCTCACAGCAGAGCTGTTTCAGCCTCTGAACATCTCTGTGGCCTCCTCTCGCCCCTCTCCATCAGCTCCATGTCCCTCCTGTGCTGAGGGCTCCAGAACTGGCTGCAATACTCCAGGTGAGGTCTCACCAGAGCAGAGTAGGGGGGCAATAGGTAATAGTGCAAATTTTCTTGCAGAAACTAATCTGTGCATCTTTTCTTTGCAAAACATTTCATGATTCTAAGGACCTAGTCTAAGCATAACAATATATTAAAGCTGTCTATGATCTGAAGAAATACAAATGCTAGATTGGAATAATTTTTATGTGACCATGCAAACACCAGTGTGCTTCATTTTAATCTGTGCTCACATTTGAGTCCCAGTCATTATAGATCAAGAATACCAAGTCAAGGGAGATGATGATGCTGATGAAACTGCCCTTATATTTAAATTTCTACTTGTGTGTCCATGTATACTATATACACAGGTATTTATATGTAATGTATCTTTATAGATATACAAATACATATCTATAACTACATTAAATATGAAAAGTGGGAGACTTGGATTCACTCAGACTGGCTGGGATGAATATAAGGCAGTCTTTTAATCTCACATCCCTTACAAGTCCTATGTTCAATTTCTGGTTTAAGGAGCATTTCACATTTGACAATAAATCTCAAATGCAATGAAGCAGCTGGGCAGCCTGGTTACTATGGTACTTTGCTGCTGCCTGAACACAAATCTCTCAGGCTGAGGAAACCTACCTGGGTGTTTTATCCCATTTCCTAGGGAGTTATCAACACAAGAGTGAAGAAGGAAGCCACCCTGAATCTCTCAGGGGTGCAGGGAAGTCTTCATCCACACAGCCCTCTCACTGCCTCACAATGCCCCATGAGGTGAGCACAGTCACCACGGAGAAGGGTGAGCTCCCAGCTTGCACTTCTTTGGAGATTTGAGATGCAGGCAGTTCTCCCAGCTGTGGTATCTAAATAGCAGAGCTGGACTATCATTTGTGGGAACAGAGATTTAGTTTTTAAGCTAGATCAAAGGCAGTTTGAGTGTCAGACAGAAGTATCCCAAGTTCATAGAACCACAAGATTACGTGGGCTGTTTCTGACATCTTTTTACTACTCCTGTTTATTACTAGCAAGATTTCATACTTGCAAGGTTGCAGTTTTTACCCTGGAGAACAGGATCTAGAAAGTAAATGCTTTGATTTTAGTATTTATGTCTCTATCAAAATCAGCCCAATGTTTGGACAGCCCAGCAGCTGCATTCTCCTGGGAAAAGCTTCCTGCTCTGTGTCTACACGGTAGGATCCAGATTAGCCCATGACACTCAAATGTTTGTTTCTGCATCAATTATTCAAATGTATTTCTGATTTTATCATGCCAAAAACCTGGTATTCTAACTTGAAGACAAAATTACTCAACAACTTTTGAAAAATAATGGTAACATGCTATCTCTATTATTTTAACTCCTCACTCCCAAAAATTGCACTTGCTCTTGCATTTTTGTTACTTTTTTTATAAATGATGACAAATCTCACATCTCCTTCATCCTAATTATTTCAATATATTCCATCCACGTGGCTCTCATTCAACTGGGTCGTTTACTTTGCCAATGAATAATGCATATGGTACCATTTTCCTCCATCTAAACAGCAGTCATTCTGTTCAGCATGAAACCAAATACTCCATACACAATTATTTCCACTTAAACATTTTACTCAAGAATTATCTATTTTTTTTTTCCAGGTATCACAGCAGATTGTTTTTAATAGACAATGATAAACTGTTGGGTTTCTTTGCAACAACATATGTTTTCATCAGCACTACTGCTTTTTGCACTACACTTCAGATTTGATTCCCCAGTGTCCCAAAAACCCAGCAGTTAGTTGCCTTTCTTTCCTGGAGACAACATAAATTGCTAGTACTAACAGAAGATAAGTTTTTATTCGTACTGTGCCAAATAAAAATTGGAGTTCTAACATTTCAGATTCAAACTGATTGTAAGATTTGGCACAAATATATAAATCTACTTGGAAAATATTTCTATCACCTCTCTTGTTGTCCACCAAGTGGAATGAGACACATGATCATCAGCAACATCACGAAGGCCCATCCTTAGTGCTTAGCAACTACAGTGATCTTATTGCCTTTGCTCTTCTTGTTGTCATTTCTTATAGGAGCATTGTTTTATCTGGGTTTTTTCTTTTCTTTCTTCCTTTATTTTTTAATTTCCTTTTTGTTTTCCTTCCAGGCAGGCCTTGCTCAGTTCAGATCTTATCACCACACAAGATTTGAGATGTAATTAGTCCAGGTCTTACACTCTTAGAAAGGTTCAAGTGACAAATGAGCTCTGAAAGTTTTCCACTCATGGCTGAAGTATGTTTTGTATCCCATATATACATGGCCAATGGGTGTGGTTAACAGAGGAGCTGCACAGCTTGGTTTTATTGGGATAAGGAGGTGTGAGTACAATAGCAACACTGCACTATTTTTGCAGTTTGGAAGAATTGTTGTTTGCCTGGCTCTGCTTTGGGCATGGATCCAAATGTCCCAAATCTGAAAATGGCCAACCTTTTGCTTGGCATAGGCATTATTTTCTTATCAATTACCTTAAGGCACAACTAGGTGCCAAGAAGAAAGGAAAAGTGAGTAGCAAGAGGAGGAAAGCAAAAGATGGGTGAGAGAATAAGATACAAAGATATCACCACCCTTGCATCCAACAGCGTCTCACAGGATCAGTCCAAATCTTGAGTTCTTGATGATCTTGAAGGTCTCTTCCAGCCAAATCATTTTATGATTCTATGATTCTATTATTCTTTGGTGGTGGGTGCACACCAGGTCAATATGTTACTGCTCCTTTATACACTTGGGTGGCGTCCTCAATTTGCATAGGAAGCAGTGATCAATTTCCATGTGCTCCTTCTAGTGTGGTGTCTACCATAGACCTCCCCTTGGTGCAGTGACAGTGGCTAGCAGCAGAAATTAGCTTGGGGAAAAGACAGCTCTTGTTCTCCAAGGGAAGCAGCTTCTCAGGTCACTTGTCTGTGGCATCTTCCCAGAAGGCAGGCAGCTGGGGTCTGGAGACATGACACTGAAGAGGCACAGCTCCAGAGAGCAGCAGCCTGGTCGTTTGTAGGAGGGAATAAAAGCTGTACCACCTAGAAAGAAAGAAAAATATACTTTAGGTCTCCCAGAAGAAAGTTTATCAGAATTATCTCTTCCTTCTGTTTTCCTCTTTCCATAGTTTGAATAAAAGCAAGCATGCAAGTAAGCAAGAAAGAAAGCTGGAAACACTCAACTGAACAGCCAGCTTCACTTAGGTCTCCACTCACTCCCAATGATGAGTTACATCAGTGTATGGCACACTGTTTTTTACTGGATTTCACTTTGAATGTGACTATATTCTGAGGGGGATTTTTCTGAAGGGTGTGGATGCTTTTTAAGGGTTGGAAATCTCCCTTGGGGAAGTTTTCATCTCAGCTAAACAATCTGTAGAAGTGTACAAGTGTTCTGCATTAGAGTTTCTACATGAGCTTATGGATACACAGCCATGATTACTACATTTAATTATATTTTTTTTTCCTTTGGATTTCAGGCTCTAAAATATTTTTGCTATCAAAATTTTGCAAATACTTCCAAGTTTGAATCTTTGAGATTACTGGTCTTCCCAAAAAAGACACTACCACTGCCAACACAGTCCATGGATGACTGAATGTTATTAAAGTTGGAATTTATCTTTTTTTATTATGGTACTGACAGCTCAATATTAAGAATTGAAGACTAATCTTTTAATTTTTCTATTTTTCATCTACCTATTTGATCTTTGCCAAGTTTGATTGGTTTGATTGCTGCTGGATATATTTTGTCTATTCAAGTCTTTGTTGAAAAGAAAGGAGAATTTCTTCCATGTTGAGTGTAAACACTGCCTGGTTATTATCTCAGAAATTGTTATAGTAAGTTTATGGTACTCTCTGAATTCTGAAAAGTGGTTACATGAAGAGAGGATTTGCATGGCACATTAAGCTTGTAACAAACTTCAGTTCTCCCTTCTCTCATCTTGACCTTCCAGTCCATCAGGTCTTTGGTTTGGAGGTGTATGTCACAATTAAACTTCCATAACAGATCTCCAGGTTGCAACAGGCTTCATTCAAACCAGGATACTAACACACCTCTGTTAACTAACTGCAAACACCTCTGACAGGTTCTTGGTTCATTGCCAGCCACATTGCTTCTTACAAGTCACAATGGTTTTCTCCACTCTACCACCTTCTAGTGATGGCTCCTTGTACTCAAGGGTCTGTTGTCCCTTATGCCATACTCTGGAGGTGGTGGGGCTGAGCACAATGATGTAGTGCCAACCACTCAGTGTTTTGTTTGCTCTGATACCACCGTTCCAAAAAGCAGTGTTTTTTTGGCATTAAGTCTCCTCAGTTTAACAACAGCAAAGAAACAAGGCAGCTCCCTCAATAGAAACAAAATGGAGCTGAGAAAATACTATTTGGCGAGGTTACGATGCTGCTACTAACCTTAGCACTGAATGTATTGCTTCAGACCTCCCATCTTCAGTTCATTAGTCAAAACTCTTCTGACACAAGTATGGATGTGGTATGTTTCTATCTCCCAGCCCTTGTTTCTGTCAGTTTTGATGTTGTTGCTATGTATAAAATCAAACTGAGTCTTGTTTTACAATCCCAGTGTTGTCTGTGGAATCCGAGCAGTGCAAGAGCTCCATTAGCAATGTTATTCTTCTCTATGGTCACTGTCACACTCAATTTAGCTCCAGTTTGGCTTTTTTTCTTTTCCATAAACCAGTATTCACGGTCATAGTAATTGTTACCACACTGCTCTGAGAGCCAGTAAAGAACGTTAATGAATTAATAAAGAAGTATGTGGTTTAGTTTGCAGTTCCCAGAGGATACTTCTCCTGAGGTGGGATGACTACAAGCTCTCCATCAGTCAGTGTCCAGCCCTGGGGCTAACCACAGCTCAGTGGGTTGGCTGAGAGTGGTCTGCTTTGGCTGGGCATCGACTCCCAGGCTGTCAGGTGCTGGGAGCACTGAAATGATGGCAGGATAGAAAAGACTTTGTTCAGAGGGCTCTGGGAAGGGATTGCAGACTGGACTTTGCTGGTAAGGAGAGCTCTGTTGAGACATGGGTTTAGGATAAAGCAGTCCCCTAATCCCCAGTGTAATACACTTTCCAAATGTTATAAAACACGGATTGAAAACACATGCTCGTGGCCATCTGTCTGTCCTTCTAGTGATAGATGAACGGTTTTGCATCAGAGTCCAGCATTTTGTTATGCTTCTATGAGAAGATTATCTTCTTACTGTCAATCAAATGGTATGGATCCTGTCCTCTTGGCTGTCCCTGGGTACCTCCTAGCTCTGGGTGACTCTGTCACTTTGAATGCCCTGTTACTTGCAGTAGAAGGGGGGAAGAGTGAGAATGTTTTGGCAGTTGACCAAGTCTCTGGATGAAATTAATGATGGCTCAGAGACTGCTATGGTAGAAAACTCCTTTTTATAGCTTGTCTTCACCAGGAAGCATAAAGAAAAGTGGGTACAGTGATATGACAGGAAGGGATTGTAAAAAATGTCAGGTTATGAATGACTTCTGTGAACTGTTACTAAGCTGCTGGGCCTAGGAATAAGATCCATATTAGTATATGGTTAGTTGGCCTTCCTCTGGGATCAGTAGTGTCTCGGACATAAATAAAAGGCCGAAAAAATGAACCCCCTACTTTTCTATTTTCATATATATTTAAAATGTATGTCATATAAAAACAACTTTGAAATAATGCTTTAGAGGACACAGCATCAATGAGGAAAACTCACAGTCAAGGACTTTTTGTGCTGTTCACTGCACAAGCTAAGGACAAGAAACCAGTTTGTACTTCAAAATTGCAAGGCAGACAGTCACAGTTGGAGCCAGGTGGGTGTTGGTCTCTCCTCCCACATAGGAGAGGAAATGGGTTTAAGTTGAGGCAGTGGAGGTTTAGATTGTATATTAGGAGAAATTCCTATACTGGAAGAGGGGTGAAGCATTAGAACAGGCTGCCCAGGAGGTGAAGTCACCATCCCTGCTGACATCCAAAAAAGGTGTAGATGTGGAACTTCAGGACATGGTTTCATGGTCATGATAATGTTGGGTACATGGTCGGACCTGATGATCTTAGAGGCCTTTTCCAACCTTAATGATTCTGTGATTGCAGCAGATCTCCAACCTGTATGTTCTTAAAGTGGAATTGTGGAGAAGCAGTGAAAATACTTGATGTGTCTAGTCAGTTAAAAATATTTTACATGCCTCTGATCCTTTTCTTGTTAGGCCCATGCCCCTTATAAAGGTGAGCAATAAAAGTTGCAACTATTCTATTTCACTCCATCTTAATCTCCTGACTTCCATTTCAACATTTTGCCCTTCATCTGAAATATTGTAAATATGATCATTTAGCAGTCACTTTCTCCAAGAATCCAACATTCTAGTCTCTTCTACAGATTTAGGACTGGAAGAACTGGGAATAAATCCACATGTTAAGAGCCTGAGACATGGGATGTGATAGAGTTCTGGCTTCTCCAGATGTGAGGAGATAGAGCTGACAGTTGTGTGCTGAAATGACAAAGAAAAGTCCTGTTAATTTTATTTTTTTTTTATGAATACAAGAACTAGACTTGAGAATGGACTCCACCTTCTGCTCTAGATGTAATTTGAAGCTTTGATTAATCCACTGATCAGTCCCTCTGTGTTCTTGAATTGTCCACTTCTAAGGTTCTGTACTCCCAGTGTTCTTTTGGTCTTTAGGGTCTTCAAGGGGAAAAGTTTTCTTATGTGGGTTTCATATAAGGCAGGCAATCTAGAAATTGTAACATTAATGTAGGTACATACATTATAATATTGGCTTTAAGCGTGAGATCTTTCCTTCACAAGTCTTCATCATTATTAAATGCAATGGAAGACAGTGTCTGAAAATTAAGTTCTGTTAAGGAGCTGTATGTGGCCTCAGTTTTTAAAATGGGAGAACAGTTAAAGAGTTGGAGAAATGAAGTTTTTGAAGTTTTCCACTTTTATGGAAAAAGGTCTGAAGCACAAAGAAAGGGTCCAAAGGCCATCAAAGCTGGATAGACAGAGACATACTTCCACAAGCTGATTCATCTTTTCCAGCTTAAACATGAACCTGAAGGTTTGGTGGATGTGTTTGGGCCTTAGTATTGGCTACAAAAAAAAAGTATAGATGAGTAGGTTTTATAGTCCTGTGCTCCATATACCAGGAATTCTCTTTAATTTAATCTGTGAAGTATCTCACCATCTCAGTACCATGTAAACATTATATTAATTCAGTGGTGTAGTTTTTTGTTTGTTTGTTGTTTTTTTGGTTTTTTTCTGTGAATTATGGTCAGCATAAAATAGTAATATTTCATGATAAGTCAATTATTCTTTCTGCTCTACAATCAGCCAGTGCAGAAACTTGACAAGAACCACTGCTTCAGAACTTCATTCAAAAACTTAGTTGGGTTTTTATCTTTTTTTCTGCACAATATGAATAAAAATACTTAGTGAAGGAATTCTTACCAGATGGTTACCATTTCAGCCTCAGATGGCAGAAAGCCCTAGAACCAAGCAATTAGAGAGTTCTTTGATGCAGAACCAGCTGAACAGATTTTAATATTTTTTTTCCAAATTGGAGACACCTGGCCCCCCAGAAAGTGCTGCAATCTGTATGATGGAGGTATGCAACAGAAATACTCTCATTGTCACCAGCAATTTTTTGGTGACAAAATCATGAAGGCCAATAGGAAATAATTTTTAAATTACCTTTTTTTCTGTTGGTTTTGGTTTTGGTTTTTTTTTGCATTAATGCTATGAAACATTTCAAATGGCCCAGCAAAATATTTTACAAATACTCTGAGAAAAGATGGTATTGTTTTGATTTTCCATTACTGTAAATGTTTTACCTCCCTTCTAAAAATGCTGTACAGGATATGGATACTAACAACACCCGCTTTTATTGCTCACCTGTATAAACCTCATGGGCCTAACCCAAAAAGGATCAGGAACCACATGTAAAATGTTACTTTGTCTTACTTTATTTTCCTGATCTAATTCCTGCCTTTGGGAGATTTGAAAATATTCCCCCAGCTGCAATATGTGCCTAAGAGAAGCCATTAGGCCAAACCTGCTAGGATGGCACTTCTGCAGCTGCTCTCCTGTGTGGAAAGGAAGGGAAAGGGACAGCCTAAGTTATTGCCAAGATTTAGCTTCACCTGAGTCATTACAAAATTATTGCATTCTTTTCTCATCCATTCCACTCTGTCTCTTCTATTGTATTTTTATTTTCATGTAAATCAAAAATCAGAAAAGCTCTCTGTGTATAAGATACACAAACTAAGTACAAACATCACACATCCTTCTGGTTTTCCTTCTGCAAATTGTATTTGACTGATTTATCATCTACAACAGCTTTTTACAATGTATATCTGGCAAAGTTATCCCTAAAATGGAATACAATAAGCATTATAATGCCATAATTCATTTTCATCTGAGATTTGGGAATTGGTTGTGTTTGAGTGGACTGCTTTTCACAACAATCCACTCTGTGCTTTTTCTATTCAGTGGGACAACCTCAGCCACATAGTGAATTTGTGCTCAGTGCATTGGAAATTAATGTGATCTTTTTGATTCCTACAAAAAGAAACTGTAGAATCAAATGTATTTGTCACTATTTTTACTGACAAAACAAAGTGAAGCTGGAAGGCAAGCAAGCACTTCATTCCAGTGGCTTGTAGGATACTTCCAGACAACAGGCAAAATGTACAGAAGTATTTAAGCACAGTTACACTGCTATTTGCAGACCATTTTTTTACCTTCACTGTAAAGAAAAAAAAAATCAGGAAAACTGAGTGGAGAAACAGTTTGTATTCCTCATAAATCCTTAAAATTGTTTCTCAGAGTTGCTACTTTAATGCTTTTCTGTTACCCCACTATTTCCATAAAGTAGGTTTAAGTGTTTTGATCCTGTTCCCGGGGTTGGACATTTGCAGGTTGTGTGATGGCAAGACCCAGATGATGTCAGCCATGTGGGGATGTGTTTAAATGCCACGATGCTGCAAAAGCAGAGAGTTAAAGGTGAATGCCTGCACTCCCTCATGCAGAAGATACTGCTCTTGAAAGTACAGCTTTTGGAAATGCCCATTAAGAGAGAAAGAAATATGAAGCAATTGGAGATTTGTTCTGTGAACAAGCTGCAGTTAATGGTGCATTAAGTGGAAAGAATGTGAGGACTTTAGGTTTCTGCTTGCAGCTTCAAGCAATAAAGGTGTGAAGGAGGGAGGGGCTGAAAAAGAAACTCCTTTGTGCTTTGCAGCACCTCTGATTGGCAAAGATAATTGGAAAAAGGTTCTCCTAGACAGGTGTCAGGCATGGAGAGGGTGGAGGAAGACTTATGCCTTAATTAGGAAAGAACAGGTGTAGTTGCCTTTTTGGAGTTGCTGTAAAATCAAGAGAAGCTACTGCTGGTGAAATCTGATAATGTTATGGCTTCAAATTAGAGCAAAGAGGTAAGTGAAAATCTGTAATGTTAAAGATACTTGCTTTTTTTTTTTTTTTTATGGGGCATTTAACAGATGCTGTGACTGGTAAAAGCAATGAATTCTGGTATCAGCTGAAACTGACCCACCACTGTTAGATCACATAATATGGATGAGTCAATGGTACATTTAATTCTAGGACAGTATTTATATAAGATCAGAGTATGAGCTGTTAGACTGTATAGTTATTGACTTGTTAATTTCACTCATCAGATTGATTCTCATTTTCCAGCAGTGATGCCATCATTATCACTCCATTTTGCACCCTTTTCTAAAATAACTAGATGCAGATTCATGCCTTCTAATTATTGAAATTTGACTGAAGTGACTTGGTCAGCAGGTGTCTCTTGATAGGAAATATACCCTCCATCCATTCACATTTTAGGGATTGCATTTCCAAGGTGGGTGTAGCCATGGTCTGGTTCCTGATTCTACACAGTTGTGTTGGGATTGATGTGTGGCTGTCATGGAAAGATTTCTGCACAATTCCAGGAGTTTAACCACGTTACAAAATTCACTAGTCTGGGACCTTGGTAATGATCATTAATATTGATCTAGAAGGATAGAATAATAGAAATGAACCACCCCAACTCTCTCAGCTTGCCAAAGCAAAGGTGCTTGAGACCTCTGATCAACTTTGTAGCCCTCTGGAGTTGCTCTAACAGGTCCATATTCTTCTTATGTTGGGGGCACTGGAACTGAATGCAGTACTCTAGTGGGATGTCACAAGAACAGAGGGTAAGAATCACCTCCCTTGACCAGCTGCTCACACATCTTTTGCTGCAGTCCAGGATAGGGTTGGCTTTCTGGGACTGATTAGAGACTGAGGTGCTCTTCATTCTTTCAGGTGTTAAGATTTTATGTGTATAGATCTCCTGCCTTCTGTGTGGTTATGGTATGTGGCTGAGAAATACTTCCCTAGAATGAGGAGACTCAGACTTAAAAGCATTCTTGATGTGAGCTCCTGCATCCATGGCAAGCTAAGATGAATGAAAGAGCAAACATCTGGATTCTCACTTCTAGGAGCTGAGACCTCTTGGAGACCTCTAGTCACCCACCTTATGAAATTCTCAGCAGCCCAAACAGTGGTGATAAACTCCAGTAAAAACATACCTGTTACTTATTGCCATTTAAAAGAGCTAGGGAACATTATTTGGCAATAAATCTACTGTTTCTACAGTAGACATGCTTTAGTAAATAACACATGCTTGTAAAACATCTGTGTATTACAGAAATTTAAGGGCCAAAGGGGTTGTTAAAAATAAGCATGGACTTCATAAAAAACACTTTAAAGTCCAAATCCCTAATTAAACTGCTGTAGCCACTTTAGCATAATTTCTAACTCCTCCTGCCATGCCTTCTCTTACAACTGTATCACATTCCACCATAAAAGGAAAATCTCTGTTGATAGTGTTTGATATTCTTTAGCCTACTGGAGCCAAGCATAACTAAATCATATTTTCATTATACTTCACATTCTGCTTACTAATATTTGTACTATGTGACTAAGTTTCACTAGAAAAACAGTCAGTGTACCCTGCAACAGAAGGGGAATGGAGAGTAAATTAAAAAGCTTGTTTCAATAGTGTAATTTATATAGACTAAAACAATGTAAATCTTAGAGTGACACACTCTTCATGGTTTTTCAGAAGAGCACCTATGGGTGTCTACCACTGCATGAAATGATAATATTATTATAGTTTTCTTCAACTCTGGCCTTAGTTATAAATATTGCAATAGATTTTAATTTAAAATAGATTCATAGCTTTCATGTCTTGTTTCCATGACCTTCCCAATTCGGTCACACTTTTGTCTCCTGTCTATACCTGGATCATTTGCTTATTTTAATCTGAGTAACATAATTCTACCTCAGCCTATTCAGATAGAGCTGAACTTCTAAGGAAAATGATGTATAAATCCCATGTGGAACCAGCAGGGAGGTATCAGTTGGTACAAAAAAATTTCCCCTATGTCTGTTACCAGGTGGTACTTTGAAACCCCAGTATTGTTTAGGCATTTATTCCTTGGAGCTTTCAAGAGATGTGAGAATATTTAGGCTTCTAATGTGGACATTTCAACTGGATTGGCTAAATATAGGACAGGCTTGGCAGCTATTCAGTTAGAATGTAACATGGACAAGCATTTGCTAGGACAGACAAAAGATAACTTTGGTTCTTGTTCTTATTTACTCTCTTGCTCTGGAAACTATCTTACTATCTTGCTCATCTCTTTATTGGTTCCTTTTCCAGTTTTTTGTCTACCTTTATCCTTTTTTAAACCTCATGAGGGTTGGAACTGTCACATTCTAGTATATTGTAAACTACCTCACATAACCCTGTCCCAGTTCCCATACAGGATCAGCAATGTTCCTGCAGAAACATATGTAAACATCTGGGAATTCTCAAAATTAAAGTTCAGGGATCCAGAAGTATTAAAAATTGTTTTTCAAGTCAGTCACCGAACTAGTTTTTCCTTGGGAATTTTTCTAAAGTTATTTGTTAGATTACATCACTTTAGTCCATTATCATAACACCTACAAACTGTCATTGATTAAAGAAGGTGTCCCCTAAAAAAGTGCCTCCAGGACAGAGTGTTCTGCAGAAGGGTCTCTGAGGCTTCTTCTGGGTAAAGAACCAACAAAAACCAGACACATTTATAAGGTGCTAAATTCTGGGCATGGGATAATTCATCATTGCATGTTCTTGCAGAATTGCTTGGGTCAACATTTTAGGAAAGACAGTACCTCAGATATAAAAACCACTATGGCAGTCTGATATCCAAAGTGATGAATTCTCAATGGAAGTAAAAATACACTTCACAAGTCCTTTGTCAGGAAGGGCATGCTGTTCCACGTGTCATACTGAATGGGCAACAGATGTACAGAAGACAGGAAAGATCCTGAGATTTTCCTGGATTTCATGGTATTTTCGGAGAACTCTTAAAACAAAAACAAAACAAAACAAAAAAGCTTTTTTTGGTGTGAAAATGAGTTACCAACTGAGCACAACTTTAAAGTTGCATGAAGTATCACAGTGTGTGTGTCAGTAGATTTAAGAATAGCCTACCACATGTTATGCTTGGACTGAAAAAATCAGCTAGCTTTATAAAGAATTTATGCCCTTCAGAAATAATGGTTAGACTAAATTCAGATTTATTTTCCTTGCTGAACTGCCCTGAAGAGCTTAATTAAATTTTCCCCAAGACAAGTGAGGTGGTTCTGACACCAAATCTGTCATTTTTATGAAACCAAGTTGTTATAGATGGAGCAAGGAAAAATCACTTTATTGATCCTACTAGTAAATTTCATTAACCAATCAGTCCCCTGAGAGCAAGTGAAAGTCCATACCTGCAGGGAGGGTTGGACAGGACAGGTGACCTTAAACTGACCAATGAAGGATTCTATCCCATATACATCATATTCAGTATAAAGATCATGAGGCCAAACTCTCCTCCTTGGTGCATGGTGTCCAAGGAGAACTCTGTCCATTCTGCCTTTGATCCCAATCTGGGTGCTCCTGAACCCAGTTCCAGAATCCAGAGCTAGAATCTGGTCCCTGTCTGCTGCTGAGTCCAGTCTGGAACTTCCCCAGTGCCTGTTTCACAACATCAGTGGTGATGGTGACATAATTGCACTGGGGGTTTGGGTTCAGTGTTGCTTTTGTATATATTCATATCTATTTCATTTTATTGCTGTTATTTTCATTAAACTGTTCTCATTTTCATTTCCAATCCATAAGCCTCTCTCCCTTATTCTCTTTCTCTTCCCCTTAGGGAAGGGAGAGTTGTTAATAGCAAGCATCTGTCATTTGTCTAGGGGAGGTCCCAGCCCTAACCCTTGACAAAAACCTAGTAGGCACCAGGTTCAACCCTGGGTATCCTGCTTTTCAGTACAAAGTCTCTGATCACCTGGCCACCAGAGCCCTTGGGAATTGTTTGGACATCTGGGTAGCTGTTTTGGAAGCAACTTTGGTACGTAGCACTTCAACAGCAGAGGCACATGGTTTTGCTGTATTCAAATTTTGGGTTTAAATATCTCACCTTAGCTCCAGCCAGTGTGTGCTGGACCACAGGGAACAATTTAGCAGTGGAGGCTGGATCCAGTTTGACATCTGTCCAGAATTCCATGTGCAAATTCTGTTTTATTACATTTTAGAGAACTCACAGAAAGGTTCCTGCTACATAACTGCTCAGGACAGGTGGACACCAGACTGCAATAATGCACTACTGTAATTCTTTTAATAACTTGGATCCTATAGTTGGATATTACATTTTAATTACTATGATTATTTAATAGGTATTTCAACCATAAATTGTGTCATCACAAGTGTGTTACTTATGGTTTAATTGAAATAAAAATACCTTACATATTTTTTCTCTCTTGGAAGAAAACCCTTCCCATGCTCCCCCTAAAATTTGCACAACATTTATATAGAATTTACTGCTCACTGTGGAATTATAGCTTAAAAGATTGTCCAGCTGGCTGAGTTCTTTGTAAGAGAAGAAACAGTCAGTGACTGAAATGAATCACAGAATCACAGAATGTTAGGGGTTGGAAGGGACCTAGAAGATCATC
>JAOEGS010001862.1:0-11262 GCA_025447755.1 Corythornis vintsioides | reverse complement strand
TTTTCTTATTTTTTTTTCTTTTTCTTTTTCTTTTTTTTTTTTTTTCCTTTAGCAGTTGGTGCGGCTTCAAACTCACTGTTAAATTTTTCCAGACAGAATAACGAAAATCAAAAGCCACCCATCAAAACTTGGAGGCTTTTTTTCCACCCTCCCAGGCTAAATCCCAACCCAGTCTCTTGCCACCAACTGTCTCTCCTCCTGTCTGCTTATCAATCATAAAACCACAGTGGTGGATTGAGCAGCGAATCCAGCACTGACTCAGCCCCCAGCAAAGGTCCATCTATCCCTGATCCCTTCCCATTCCCTCATTAACTGCAGCCCAACGAGGTCATTAGGGGGCAGCTCAGTTAATTAGGCACCGCTCAGCCCCAGGTAAGAATTGTGGTTTTCTGGGGCGAATTCCATGGATTTTGTGTCAGCTCCTGACTGTCAGCACTTGTCAAAAGCCTGCCTGGGACTGGTTCATCTTGGTTCCTACTGGTTTGGACTGGCTGCTCCAGGAGCAATTCCCCAGCTCTGGGCTTAGCTGCAGTTTTCAGATGGGATGGGGTTGGGTTGGGAATCCTCGTGGCACCCGAGGGCTCCTGAGCCTGGGGACAGCTGATCCTGACACTGAACACAGGGAGGTTTCACTTGATGTTTTCCACTCGATGATTTGTTGCCACTGATTTTTAACTCCTTCCATCTTCCCATCGTGGTGGTTATCCTGGGTCAGATGTCTCCTCCCTGAATTTTGCTTACTGGCCTCTTCTGGAGAGTCAGCTGAAACCCAAATAAATCTCCTCTGTGCCAGGCCTCGCCTTTTCTCCATCTACTTTCTTATTTTCCTCCTCAAAAAAATGCAATAAAATTAGTCTGGCACAAGATCTATTTCAGATGATCCATGTTGACAATTGTTTAGTTCCCCATTCCCTTTGAAGCAGTTGCTCATTTTGTTCCCATCGTTATAAATGATCCCCAGCCGTTTCCAAGGTGCTGGAAGCACCAGTGACACTCCCGAGGCACTGAGGGAAACGTGTCCATGGGGCACAGAGGAGCCTTTGAGGAGATGAGCTGTGACTTGGAGCAGGGGGATGAGGAGGCAAGGATGGGGGGTCTGTGCTGATGGGTGGTAGCTCAGTGCCCATGACAGGGGGCTCAGTGCCTGGTCCTGCCCAGCTGTGCCCGCTGGATCCAGCCACCATCAGCTGGAGCCAACTGGCCAAGCTCAGTCCCCCCTGACAGATCTTGCTGGTAGCTGTTTAATGTACCTGGGGAGATGGCTCAGGGAGGGGGGGATCTGTACTGATGTGGATCATAGAATCATGGAATTATTTGAGTTGGAAAAGACCTTGTAGCTCATGGAGTCCAACCACCCCCAGCACTGTCAGGGCATCGCTGCCCCGTGTGCCTCAGCACCACAGCTCCACAGGGGGGCTTAGAAATCCCTCCAGGGATCATGGGCACTCCAACCCTGCCCTGGGCAGCCTGGGACAGCCCTGGAGGGGAAGAAATTGTTCCTCAGCTCCAACCTCAACCTCCTCTGGGGCAACTGGAGGCTGGTCCCTCTTGTTCCTTGGGAGCAGAGCCCGACTCCCCCTGGCTCCAGCCTCCTGTCAGGAGCTGTCAGAGCCAGAAGGTCTCCCCTGAGCCTCCTTCTCTTCAGGCTCAACCAGCCCAGCTCCCTCAGCTGCTCCTCCCCACACTCTTGCTCCAGCCCCTTCCCTGGCCACGCTCCATCCCTGCTCAGCAGCAGCCCTTGTTGTCACTGCCCCAGAGCCACATCCAGGCCCGGTCTGCTCGGCAGCGGGTGAGATTTCCAGAAAGATTTCCTCTCTTCCCGAGCCTGCCTGGCTTTGAAGGCAGCAGGAGGGGGTTGTTTGTCTGCTTCTGACGCTGGTTGTTTTTTTCCTCGTTAGCTTTGGCAGCAGCAGAGCGCGGGCACCACGCGGGGTCCGGGCAAAGCGGCCGCCGAACGCGCTGGGCTCGGAAATGTCTTTGGGTGTCGCCTGCAAAGCCCTCGGGAGCAGAATCTGCTCTCGGCACGGCAGAGCTCGGCCAAGAAGCTGGAGGAGGAGGGGGAATGAGCTGTAAATGTCGCAGCCCTGGGAGCAGGAGGCTGATGTGACAGCGTGGGCACCGACCCTCCGGGGCGCGTTCGGACGCAGCTCTGGTGATGTCTGTGCAGCTGGTGAGGCTGGTGAGGATGAGTCAGAGGCCGAAGGGGTGAGAACTGAAATCCCCGGGGCCTCGAGGACGTGGCAAGGACAGGCTGGAACCATCACGGTGCTCAGCAGCCAAACTCTGCCCAGAAAGGTGCCAGCTGGTGAGCGGAGCTCGGGCTGACGCAGGAGGGAAACCATCGATACCAAGATCAACCTCCTGCAAATCCCAGTGAGCCCGTGTGTGCTCCTGCACTGCAGGGTGGGTCTCTGGCTCTGGTTTTCTCCCCCTCCTGAAACGCTCCAGCTCTGTACCCCCTGCAAAGAAGGGGGACACGGAGCTCTGCCCGGTGTTACCCGCCTGCAACCCTTCGAGGGAGGCACCGGGTGGAGCCTTGTGGGTGGTGGGTGGGGAAATTCGTATGTGGGAAGGTCCCTGGGGATGAGCAGCTCCCTCTGGAGCCAGGCTGGAGAGGATGCAGAGGATGGAGGGGAGGCTACGAGGGGTTGGAGGTGCTGGTGGTGGCACTGGGAGGTGTCTGGGGTAGGTGAGGGGGTAGTGGTGCCAGTACCAGCCGTCTGCTGGGCAGAAGGAGGACTGGGGGAGATGCCAGGGTGGGAGGAACCACTGAGACCACCCAGCAGTGACTGGGCTGCATGTCTGGGAGAGCAGAGGTGTGTCTCCCTCAGATGAATTTAGGGCCTGTCTCTGTTTTTCTGAATGCTGAATGGCTGTTAGTGGTTGGAGCCAATGACCAGGCCCTGGGCTGGCACTGCCAGCTCTTGGAGCAGTGGAAATCAGGCTGAGCTGTGGTTTGCTGATGGCTGTGTGGTCCTGGGGCAGAGGCTGCCTGGGCAAAGAAACCCTCTGCTCTTAGAAACCAGAGAGTGTCCTGGGGCTGGGATCCCACCAGCTTCTCTTCTGGGTGTCCATTAAGATGGTTTAAAGAAATAACACACCCCCTCCAGGGCGTGCAGGTTAATTTAGCTCTTTGCTGCTACCAAAAGACATCTGCATTGCTGCTAGGGGCAGGCCTGTGGATGTGGGGAGGGGGACAAGGACATCCCATGTCACCCCAGTCCCTGCTGCAGCCTCATCCCCCCACTCAGCCACTCACCTTGCTCAGATTTAATCTTCCCAGCTCTGCAGTAGCTGGGCTGCATTAGAGAGGCCACATGCACCACGTGGGCTCCAGCTGCCATCTTCATGTCATGTTGTGTAAAACATAACATTTCCAGAGCCCTGTGCAATCAAATCAACCCTCACAACCCCTCCTTAATTGTGTTAGTTTGTCTGAGCAGCCACCCAGTATTTAAGGAGAAAGGAGTCTCCTTCCATGCTGATACTCCTGCTGGGAAACTGAGGCACGGGGGGTGTCTTGCAGAGCTGGAGAGATTTGAGCTCCTGCTGAGTGTTTCAGAGGTGATGCTGCAGGGGTGCCCTGACCCTGGGGAGATACCAGACCAGAAGACCCCAGGCCCACAAATAACTTGAAATATGGGCTCTGTTTACTTGGAAAATGGGTCTCAAATAAGGCAAAGCACAAGTGAGAGGGCAGAATCTGCCCCACTGACAGCCAAGTGCCAAGAAATGATGGGTGAAGAGAGATGTGGGGCTGGGAGAGGTTGCTTCTGGCTCCCATAACACCCCTATTGCCTTCCCACTTCCTTGCAGTGTCTGAAAGCTCCTTGCACTCCCCCAGACCTCTCTGGGCAACTGGGGGAAGAGCAGAAATCACATCCCCAGCAGAACCAGGCTGCCCAGCCACGTCCCCACCTCGCCCCAAGCCACAGCAGCATCCCACACGCCGGCGATTTCCACACCCCGCTTCTCCCTGGAGTGGGGAGGGGGGGAGGACAGAGGGGGCAGAGGGAAGCCCCATGCTGATAATGTACTGAAAGTCAATGAAATTAAACAAGCGAAGCAGCACTGGCAGCTCCTGCCTCTCCAACCCCCCTCCCCTCCGGGTAATTCAATCGGAGCGTCGGAGCTGATGGGATCTCGCCGGGGCTGCCTCCGTCACCCCGCTGGGACCCGGATTCTTTCACGTCTAAATAAAAGTTTCACTGGAGCATTTTTGTGCTGCTGCTGCCAGCGGGATGGGAGAGCTGGCGTCGGGGCACATTAATGGAATATTCATCCTCGCAGGGTCTCCCCGTGCGGCCGCCAGCACCGCCCCGTTTTCATCATCATAAACGGCCCGGCAGATGACATTTACATTTGCATTAGCCACAGGGGGTCGGGGCTTGGCTCTGAGAAGACAAGGTGCCTGTGTCAGACGCTCCACAGACATGTTTGTGCCAGGCAGGAGCCTTCACCTGGGCACACAGGAGGTTGGTGCTCTGGGGTGTTTTGGCACAAATGAGTCCAGTGTGGTGCAGGGTCCCATCTCTGAGGATGCCCAGGGCCACCCGCACAGAATTGAGCTCAAGCTGGGTTGTACTGGAGAGAAACGAGCTGGAAGGGGCTGTTTGTGCCCCCCAGGTGTTGCAGAGGGGGGAGCCCACAGCACCCTGGGCTTCCTCTGATCTGGATCGGCTTTGCACAAGCCCAGGGTTTGGTCTTTGAAGGATCTGTTCTCCAGCCAACAGAGGAGACAGAAGCAGGGGAACCTCCTCAGCAGCTCTGGTCCTGCTGGTCTAGAGGATGAGATGTGGCCATCGCCTGGTGCAGCGAGGCCAGGGCCCCTCCCTGGCTGCAGGGTCTGGCCACCAGCCCAGGATGAGGTGCTCTGGTCTGAGTCAGAGCAGACACCAGACAAGGGGATCATGTTTTCCAAGTCCATCAATCTGATCGGATCCTGCCTGCTGCCAAAGGTTCCCAGGGACCCAGAGATCCTTGGCTGGGGGGTAAAAGGGCAGAGCATCAGCCTGAGTCTGCTGAGGATGGGTCTGTGCAGCCATGTGAATCACAGTCCTGGTTTCCCTGAGGACTTCTAGGAGCCTGCAGCCAGCACTGGGAGTAGCTGATGAGATTGTGGGAGACCATGATTTTCACCTCCAGCCACTGCTCTGCCTCCTCAGGCTGCTGCTGCAGAGGAGGAGGCTGGAAATGTTGCACTGAGGGGTTGTAGGAATCTCATGGCTTTGCTCTCCTTTGCAGGGCTGGAGGAGATCACACCCAGACCTGTTCAAGACACAGGGAACATTCTGAAGCAAGGCTATCTGGAGAAGAGGTCCCGAGGTGAGGCCTGACAAGCACATCACGAGCTAAGGTTTGGGGAAGTCACCTCAGAGTTACACAGGCTTTCAGGTGGAGAACAGAGAGGAAAATAGAGATTTTTCCCCTGCAGATTTCTCCATAGGCAGAGGCTTCCAGGCTTTTCTCAGGCCTCACATGTGCAGGGAGGGCACAGCCTGTCTTTATTCTCTTTTGCAGATCATCAAACTGCACCAAGATTAAACCCCAGAAATTGAATTAAGCAGCAGCCCAGTCCTCTAAGGCAAGATGTGCCCTTCTAACGAGCAATCCCTAATGAGGATAAAACCCCAGTGAGGACAAGGTAGTTCGTAGCATCACACACATTAGCGAGTTGAGATAAGCACTGTGAGTCAGCCTCAGGTTTATCTTGATTTTACTGACTCTTGTGAAAGCTACAAATTATTTCCTCATCACTCGGATTTTTATCTTGATTTATTTACTGTATGACAGGTGGTATGAGGCAAGAAGGGCCCTCTTTTCCTCATGGCCATCAGCTGAGCTGGATAACTGGCCCTGCTCATGTTTTGACTTGCTCCAATTACAGAGGAAAAGACATTTGCTTTAAGCTCAATTAGGGAGGTTTAACCCAAAGCTGTGTTCTCTCCCAGTTAACAGTACTAAGGTGACAGCAGCTCAGCCAAACCTTCCTGGAGAGCTGGGGAAGGTTTGCAGGAGCTCCAGCCTGGCGGGTTAGGCTGGTTCTCCTTTATTTGGTTGAGTTTTTGTATCTAAGCTTGCTAGCCTGAATTTTGTTGCCAGAAATCTGCAGGGTTTTGTTGGGGTGGAGGGGAAAAAAAGTCTTATTTCCCTGAAATATCAGAATAGCAATGAGTGTTTTTCTCTGCTGTCTTTGTGTTCCTAGAGCACAGCTTTTTTGGGTCAGAGTGGCAGAAGCGATGGTGTGTCCTCAACAGGAAGGCTTTTTACTACTATGCCAATGAGAAAAGTAAGTGGTGAGGTATCTGCCTCTGGACCCTGGGGTGTGGGTGGTGGCCAAGGGCACGGGCAGGGCTGGGGAAGAGCCCTGCTGAAGGACAGGTTGGTATCTGAGCAGAGAGCATCACAGCCCATGGGAAGGCTGCAGTTCCCTGTTGAGGTGTCACAGGTTCTGGAACAGTAGATCTCAACTTCTTTGGGTTTGTTTCACCCCCAAAACCCCTTTATCAGTGTGGGCCAAGAGAAGAGAGAGCTGTGTGTGAGCACCAGGCTGCAGGGGCTTAAAGAGCATCCTCTCCACTGGGTCTTTATGAAGGGTTTCTAATATTCCCTTTGGATTTCCTAGGGGTGGAAGTGTTGAAACTGAAGGGGGTTTGTTCTGGCTGTTTCCACACCACATGGGCTTGATAAAAAGATGCCAACTCCAGGTTTATCATGGTCACCTTCTTCCAGGCAAGCAACCCAAAGGCAGCTTCTCCATTGAGCACTATAACGCCCGGATGGCTTTTCATCTGCGAAAGGACTCCAGAAAAAATTCCTGTTTTGAGGTCATCTGCCCAGGCAAACGCACCTACGAGGTAAGAACTGGGGGAAGAAATGAGAAATGGACCTTCTGTGCTGGTCCCAGGTCTGAGGTGCAGGGTTGGGGAGGCTGGGAATCTCCAAACCCCTCTGGTAAAACAATCCAAAGGCTCTGCAGAAGGTGCTGATGCTTCTCCTTGGCAGGTCACCTCAGAATGGACCTTCCCTTGGCACAGGAGTGACCCCCGAGCTCCCTTTGCATCTGTGGGGCACAAAGGGTCAGTGAGAAGGTGGGGTGGAAGCTGCAGAGGATTGGATTTGGAAAGCCTATTTTTAAGTGATTCAAGTTAAATTTAAACCTTCAGTTGGTCGAGCATCCCAGGGGGGAGCCTGAAAACTGGTGTCACAAAAAACCCAGTCCTGAGCTTCAGGGGGATTGTGGGTGCAGAGACTCAGTTCAGAGTCAGGATGGCATATTCAGAGGGGATTGTGGTTTTCATCTGAATTATTTTCATGAATGAGGCTTGACAGCTTTCCTCTGGGACAGTCTGGCTCTGCTCTGCTCCTGTTTCCTTGCTCGGAATGGGGAGATAAAGACCTGAAATGGCTTTCCCAAAGTTACAGGGTGGAGAATGGCAGATCCATGATCTCCATCCCCTCTTCTAGCTGCAGATCTTTTTCTTCTTGCTTACAAGAACCAGCAGAATAACAGGTGAACCTCTCTCCAGTTCACAGCCCCGAGCCCAGCAGAGGCTGAAGAATGGGTGGATCAGATCCAGTTCCTCCTGAAGGGTAAGTCTGGCAGCTTGGCCCAAGACAACAGGCCCTATTTGTTTGGGCAGCATTTTCTCACCCAGTTTGAGCTGCTCCCTCCAGCAATGGGTGAACCTGTGCCCCTTGCCAGGACCTTTCTGTTATCCCAGCAAAAGAGAGGTTCTGGACCTTTGCTGTTTCAAGCAGGTGGTTAAAAAGAGGTGGGTGGGTGGTTGGAAGCCCCAGGCATTTGGTTTCAATTCCAAAGCTTTTGGCTGCTTCTAGAAGAATGAGTTGTGTGATCTCTCCGAGGCTGCAAGTGTCACCAAGCAGGACAAAACAAGGGTGGGAACCTCTCCTCACTGCTGGGGTTGCAGATCTGCTGTTCTGCCCTTGGCTTGATGAAGGATGAGGTCTGGCTGCAGTTTGAGACCAGCAATACAGAGACAAAGCTCCAGCCCTGCATGTGGAAACCCTCTGGAAACCACGGGCAGCTCCCCAGGACTGGGGTCAGGCTCAGTTCCTTGAGGCACTTGTTGAATTTGGCTTTGTTCTCTGACATTTGCCATCCTTTCTCAGGCTTTTCCTTTGTTTTATCCTGTTCTCAGCTCCCAGCCCATTTTCTTTATGCTGGGTGCTCATGGGCCAAGCCAGGGGACAGTTCTGTCCCTGAAAGGGCCATAGGGAGCACAAAGTGGTGGGACAGGCTTTGTCACTTGATTTTAACTCTCTGAAAGTATCAGCATCCAGCTGCTGCTCTTTGCTTTTGCTCTTCCTCACCATGCTTTTGCTTTTTCCTGCCAGACCTGAGCTCCCTCACTATCCCACATGATGAGGAGGATGAAGAAGAGACCTACAATGACGTGGACAGTTCTGAGTCTGTGAACACATCCCACAATACCACCCTGATCCAAGATGAGTCAAACACTGAGATGAAAGAGGAAGATATCTATGAGGTTTTGCCAGGTAAGCAACCAAATGAGCCAGTTAAAACCCAGCCAGTTCCCTCCTCATAGCCCTGCACACGTGGCAGGAGACCTTGGCCACATCACACATAGATGGGGATGAACATCTGATGAGGTTCTGAGGGATTTGGCCTTAGTGGGAGGTGTCCCTGCCCATGGCAGGGAGGTTGGAACTGGATGGTCCCTTCCAACCCCAACCATTCTATGATGCTGGGCCCTGCTGAGTTTAGTGGACCCATAACTCAAAGGTTTGACCACGTTCCTTTGTTCAGGCTGGTTGATGGACCACAGGAGCAAACTCTTTCTGTTTTGGTGAGGTGGAGGGCTTGTAAATTCAGGTGAGGTGGCTTTTAGAGCCTCTGCTCCTTTCAGCTCAGCTAATATTAAGTTTGAGGAATCTCTGGGCTGTGTTACCTGGAAAATCAGCCTTTAGATGATGAAAATGGTCCCTTCTGGGCATGCAGTCATGGCTGTAACACAATTACTGGCCTTCCAAGAGATGATGAAATAACTTCATTAAAGACCAGCGTGTGTTGTCTAACGATGGGCGAGGTCTGGAGGTAGCAGGGCAGCAGCTGCCAGCTCCAGGAGCCAGGAGCAAACTTCCTGGCTCAGAACCAAACAGGGTGGCACAATCTGCACCATTTCTTACCCTTCCAGCAGAAATAATGGTCTGGAGTGCCCCAGGATTTGGCCAACAGGTCACCTGAGCCTTAGTCAAACCTGTTGCTGGGGTTGGGCTCCCCCAGCTCTGCTCCCCATCCCTGGGTCCTTCAGCATCCACGTTCAGAGGTGCAAAAGAAGCCCTTGTTTCTTCTTAATTATATCAGAATTTACATACATAGTGATGAAATACATGGATATCTCTAGGTATAAAATACACCAGAAAGTTTTATGGTGCCTGGGATCTTTGCCTTGTTACTGCTGCCAAGGGAGAGCTCTGCTCAGTGGTTTGCCAGTGGCATCCAGAGAGCTGCTGGGAATGGAGCTGGCACTGAGCAGCCCTGAGCAATGCCTTCCTTCCTCTGTTCACACCCCCAGCTCTGTGGGGAGCAGCTTTTTCTCTTCCTTGGGGTGTACCCAGAGGGATGTCTGAGTTCAGCAGGAGCCTCAGCATGATGGTCCCCAGGCTGGTGTGTGTGAGGTGCTGATGTTTGGTCAGGCTGAGGGTTTCCAGTGTCCCCAGCTGCTTCAGCAGCTGTGCCCACTCCAGGCTGGCAGCACTGGCAGCAGACAGGAGATGGGAGGCTTGTTCTACACGCAGCTAATGGTGGCCCTGCCAGGGGAGCTCAGTGTTGCTTTAGGGACAGGCCCCACCACAGTTGCAGGGCTGGAGGGTGGGTGTCTGCAGGGTCAGCCCTGTGGGTGCTTTGCCATCAGCTTGTCCCCTCCAGCCCTAAACACCCTTGGGACCCTCCCATCAAGCACAGGGTGAGTCCCTGTCCAAACTGGGGTCTCCTCTGGACCCGGCTGCCTCCCTGGTGTCCTGAGTGAAAACAGAGAAAGAGGGAGAGTGGAGGGAAAAAAAGAAAAGGAGGGGGGAGATGAAGAGATAATTTCCTCAGCAAGTCATCGTCGTTAATGAAGTTTTACAAAAACAGATACAACCAAGGAAAAATAAAATTTCACAGGTGATAAATTTTTCCAATTTCCCTGGCAGAATTCGATAGGATTGTTAAATTAAGAGTGAAGGTGTCTGTTAGGAAGCAACGAGCAGTGATGGGTAATTTTATAGAGTGGAAAATTGAATCAAATTGCTACATTAAAACACAGCTCCTCTGAGAATCTGCCCAACGCCCTGGCTGCTCCGGTGGGGTGCCCAGCCCACTGGCTCCCAGACCACGCTGGGAGCTGCTGAGGGGCTCCAGACTCCAGCTGGGGGTGCCCAGGGATGCCCCCCTGAGGATGGAAAGGCATTTTCCCTGAGGGTGGGATGGTCAGCATGGGGGGAAGCAGCACAGCCCCCAGGAGATGAGTTTTTCAGCATTGCCCTCTGGTTCATCACTGTAAAATGTGAAGATTGGCAGAGATCAACCAGCCAGGCCCTGGGCAGAGCAGAGCACCTGGGTGCAGGAGGGTGCAGGGCTGGAGGTGCTGGGGGGGGGGGCTCATCCCATCCCCACCACCCCCATCATCAATCTTCAGCCTGTGACCAGTGCCAGCTGTGGGGGGAGAAGGGCCCAAGGTGGGAGAGGGAGAGGGGGCTGCTCTGGAGAACCTCCCCAGCCCCTGCTTGGCACCCTTGGGTGGCTGCTGGAGGGTGAGGACCTGGGTGAGCCATGGGTCTGTGGAGCGGAGGGGCTGGGACTGGTCTGAGCTCATTAGGGGCTGTAAATGTGGCACCCCAATAGTGAGGCTGGGCCAGCTCTGCAGTCTGTGGGTGCTCTTGGGAAAGGGGGGAGGTGACAGCACAGAAAACACCTCCCTGGGCTCATGGGGGCACCCCTGGGTGCTCAGCACCGCACCCAGGGTGGCACCAACCCCTTCCTTCTTCAGGACCCCCCAGTTTTGCTTCATCTCGGAGCAAAATTCCATCTCAGCAGCAGTGTTGGGAAGAGGGGGTGGCCGTGGGGAGCCCCTGGGGGCAGGTGACCACAGTGGGTGCTCGGGAGGGTGGGTCTGGGGTGCTCATGGTGCACATGGTTCCACCACCCTCCATCCCATGCTGAAGGGGATTGGTTGCCATTGGAATCCCCGTGGAGGGGAGTTGGGGGGGAGGGGGGGGGGGGGGGGGGGGGGGGAG
>JAOEGS010001861.1:28056-48513 GCA_025447755.1 Corythornis vintsioides | reverse complement strand
GTTTAGCGGCCGTTGGGACGGGTGGTGGGGCCGTTGCGAGACTGCGGGGGACGCTGCTCCGAGTCGTCCTGAGGGGGACTGCTCTTCTTACCAGGTACGTTTTCTGGTGCTGCTGGTCGAAAGGTTTTCTTCTGTTTTCCAGCCTGACTTTAAAAGCTTAAGCAACGGTGATTTAAAGGAATAATTAAATAAATGACCAGTAACGTATTTAAATCGGTTTGAACAGTGAATGATTTTGGTTGCCGCGGCATCAGGATCGAATGCAGCCTATGGTAAAGAGCAAGGGCAGTGCCCTGTAGGGACTGTGTTTCTAGGGTGGGTCAGGTTTTGCTCTCACACGTTTTCTGTGGGAGTGGGTGCTGAGAATATATTCAGCTCAGAAGTTTTTGTTGCTTGTTTCTCATCCATTCTGCAAGGTAACCTGTATCACCAGAAGTAAAATGTCTTCAGAGTCACCTGTTGTGCACAATATTTGAGGGCTGGTTTGGTTTTTTTTTGGGGGGTGTGTGTGTGTGTGTGTGTGTCTGGTTTTTGTCTTGACCCTTTATAGCAGTTAGACATACTGGAAGCATCCTTTCCCAGTGTTTATTTTTGCTTTGCTTTGCATATATGTGTTTTGTCATTCAGGGGTAGTGTTTATAAGAGTATTGAGCTCTGTTGCTTTGGATGTGTGATTGTCATAGATTGAGTCATGTTGAACTCATGTTGAACAATACTGGTGAGCTAATTCACTAGCCATCTGAAGACATGCCTACCCAGCAAATAACATGTGTGATTGTATAAGTCTGGGCTGCTTTTGATTTACATCAAATTAGTTATAGTAATGCTGAAGATGTGGTGGCATGAGTTTTAGTATGAGTCAAAATAGAATTTACAACCTCAGGCATGCAAATACAGGTGTTGCTCAGTCCCAAAGCAAATTAGTTGGGTCTTCAGCTCAGGTGAAAAGGTAAAGCTGGTGTTACATTTCTCAAAACACATTTCTTCCCTTCTTTGGTGTAGGCTAACAGTGTACATCATCATTAGAAGAGCTTTGCTCAAGTTGATAGTCCTGTTCTTATGCTTTAACCTTTAGGTTTATACCCTTAGCCCACCCTTCCCAAGCTGGAAAGTGTACTTCTGTAACTGTTTGCATGGGGGAAACAAGCAGGATTTAATCTGCTGCCAGGTAACTGGAAATGTCACAGGATCACAGAATGTTAGAGGTTGGAAGAGACCTCTGAAGATTTTCAAGTCCTACCCCCTGCCAGAGCAGATCAAAACTAGAGCAGATCACACAGAATTGCAATATGTTTGTTTAATTAAAGAACAGAAGATGTGTCTTTGCTTAGGAAGAGCTCCAGGTACTTGTCTTCACTGGGAAAGCACACTTATAAAGATCATAGAATCATAGATATTAGGGGTTGGAAGGGACCTAGAAGATCATCTAGTCCAAGCCCCCTGCCTGAGCAGGATCACCTGAAGATAATCTCTAAAGTGAAATGCTTTGAAAGAAGATGCAGGAAAGAAATTGCATGCAAACAAAGTTTGTTCTGATATGAATCAGGGCCACAAATTTTTCTGCTTACACTACAAGCTAGTATTATTTCTACTGTGGTGGTCAGACACCAAGTGAACTAATGTTGTTAGTATCTTTATTAATATTAGTTTAGTATCTTAAGGTAATTTTAGAGATCAGATGGAGTTTGTGAGCACTTTTTTTCTCTTCAGTGCCTTCCAAATTTAAAGTTAAAATAAAACTTTAAACTTTTAAAGAACTATTTCTAATACAGAAACAGAAGTTGGCTCAAAATAAAAGCCAGATGGAGAGAGATAAAAGACCAAATTCCCATTCACAAGTTAATTGTTCAATTTACAGTTTTTGTGCTATGAATGCTTTTAGTCAGGTCTTCCATTAATAACTAGAATGTTGGCAGAGGGAGAAAGTTTCGGACTCCTTGAGAGAGTAACTGTTGTTAAATTTGGTCAATTTTTAGTTCTTAATATGTAATGTGATCAGTGGCCTTGGCAAACACAGTGTAGCTTTATACTGATCACTACACTTGAGTTTGGAACTTCATGTTATTAGTGAAATATTATATTAAATTATTTGAAGGCCAAAAATTAGGGTAGCTCATACAACCTATCTCATTGATTTAAACAGAAAAATTGGCATGAATGAGGCATGCTTTTTGGCCTCAAATGTTAGCTTTCTGATAAATGGTAAGATTAGGAATATTATTGTATCCAAGTTCACTGAGAAGCTTTGCTCTTTTTCAGATGCATGAATTTAGAGAATACTCGTTTGTTGCAGGACAAGGGTGGGTGCTACTCAGCTTGTGAACAGAGCCCAAGCAATGTGAATCATGTCATGTTTATTAGATAGATGCTCATAATTATGAGGGTCTTATTTTTTCCAGTCAGAAATTCCTGGTGAAATTACAATTGGAAAAATATCTATTCTTGCTTTACAAAAAGATAGGCTTGTGTAACTACACAGTAATTAATAAGACTCAATTATCCGTGAGTCTTGTGTGCCTTTTGAGCCAAAACATCTTTGAAATTTATTGTTGTTCAGGGTGGACAAAGGATCCTTTGTAACTGACATTAAATCAAAGACAGAAAAATGGATCTCAGACTCTTCCCTACATGAGTCACATGGATTTGTCTCCAGCTGTGAGCTGAAGGTCTTGTGTATATACCACAGGTGCTCACCATGTGAGTGGCACTTACACAGGCTTCAGGACAGTTTTGCTGCAGGTAATATGTAGTGAAACTGACACAAGATTTTAGAAGAAGTGTGTTTGGCAGCTAAAATCCTGGCCTTAGCATTTTTTGTGTTTCTCTTTTCTTGAAATCTGGTATTGTTTGACACAACAGCTGCTTTTCAGTTAGTATATTATTCAAACTGATTTTGTTCTTCCATTGTTTTCTGAAATACAGTTCTTCATGTCACAGAGAAAAACTGTCGTTTGTAAGATGATTTACTTAGTTTTATTTGCTTTAAAAGGAAAACCTACAGTTTTACTAATCAGATACATTAGATGAGGCAGTGTATGGAAAAAAAATAGTTTATTAAGTTCTTCGGTCTACTTAAAAGACTTCCTCACTCTGTAGAATTTAGAGGAAATTACTAGAATTTGACATTATTTCTGTTTTATGAAATTTGCATGAGATGAATACCTGAGGTGATGCCTTCATTGCCAAAAAAGACCAGCTACTCACAAATTAAACACTGTGCATGTTCTCATTTATTTTGTTCCTTAAAGGAGTCATAGAAGAGTTAAGACCTAAGAGCTCCATCAGAAGTTGTCATGTTTGACAAGATGTGACCCATTTAGACATGGTATAACTTGGAAAAAAATGAGTAATGTGAGGATGTTGATTGTAGAAACATTATTGTGCACATCTAATAAAACCCAACTTCTTTTTACTGATTATTTGAAAAATTCTCTTAAAAATCCCTTTTATATTCTTTAAAGGAAAAAATTACTGTGGTTATCTGCCTAAATTAAATAGACATCTGGGCATGCCTGATTGTGAATGCTGCCAAATTCCACATTTAATTTCCAAGTTCCCAACCAGGCTTTGACTATCTTTGTTTCTTTTGCACCAAACGAATTATGGACATAAGGTGACTGAATGGGTTTATGATAATACTTGTCACTTTGTGTTTTGAAGTCTGGGGGGCTTTGTTCCAGCATTACTTATAACATAGTCCAAGTATTCATCTAACTTGAATTAAAAAATGCTTTCATTTTTTCACACTTATCTATGTTTCAGCAAGTCAGCATTGTGCTTAGGGTGGCTTATTTGTAAGAAGGCTATTCACTTTTTTTTTTGTAGAGGTGGTGATGGTGATAGAATCCATGTGGACTGTATTTATACAAAGTAAATTTTCTGACACTCGTGAGAGCTGCACATGGCAATGGTGCTGGTTTAAATCATTCTGAAGTTGCTTTGAAGTAATCTACCATCTTATGTGATAACTTTACCATATTTCAGAATAATTGCTGTTGACTAAATGATTTCAGTTGTATTAGTCTCATGGGGGCTACAGTCAGAACTTTGCCTCCTCTTCTTTCTCGATTGGCTTGTCCTGGCAATGGTGTCATCTCCTTTCCCCTGTGCTCCATGGACTCACACTGCACCCTAAGGAGGAACAGTGATAAAAGAGGCCCAGAATGCTGTTCTGGCATGACCCTGTTTGCTAGAATGTCTTAATAGAGGACTCCTAAATTTTGCCCCATGTGAAGTATGGGTGCCAAAGGGACTGTTTCCTTAGGCTGCACAGGGCAGGGATGCCATACTCCTAATCAGAGTTGTAGTGAGACTCTGGAAGGTGCTTGCTTCAACACATCCATCTTTCAAGGCTTTGGTACAGTTTGCTTATTTTGGTCATTGGGTTGTCCATTAAAAAAAAAATCATCATTCTGAGAGATTAAAAGGAAAAAAACCCAACCAAACACTAAACAAAAAAACCTCTGCCAAGTGTTGTGCTTCTTAGCTTCCAGAGAGATTTTAACAGCTCCAACTGCAAGATCCAACAGACCTGTTAAGTTCATAAAGTGATGCTGCTGATGAAATCACAATATAATTTCTTTTTATAGGGTTCTCCCATTTAATCTAAGGGAGTATGGGAAAGAGTGTGGGGAATGAAAGTGTAAACTAAGCAGAAATAACTGTTTCCACACCTTACAGTAAGATGAAGGTCTCATTTTGGAAAAATAGGATAATTGAAAGCATGAGCTAACAGTTTTCTGGCATGCCTGGCTGTGTTGGGTTTCTATTGCCCTTCACTTGGTCCCTTACAGCCTGCTTAATTTGTTCATCAGTTTGAATGTTCCAGTTTTAGAAAAAACTTTGTCCTTTCCTCTTCCTCTCTGCATCAAATTCAAATCCTGTTACCAGATACAAAGGTTTTGCAAAACTTTTACATCCCTTTTACACGGCTCAGTGTGCATGTCTAGTATTCCCTTAATCTTCTTCTATGTGCCAACAGTCTTTGTTGTGCTTTCAGTCTTCTACTCAGTAGAACACTTTATTTCCCTTCCCTGAAACCTATATACCTCCATACCATGAAGTATTATTAATGAAAATGTGTACAGCCTGCCTGTTGTTGAAGTAACCAGACTTGTGACAAAATTCCTTTATTACAGCTCTGCTTCTTATGCTTCATCAATACTGCCTTAGCTCTTTGAAGTGGAAACCTGCTCAGGCATTGTCAATGAAGGGCTTTTTAGTTTGCTTTAGTAATAGAGAGTGTGGATAATCTGTTTCTCAGAAGGGAATACACAATGTGGAAGAGGATTTCCTGGATAGTGCTGAACTTCTATAAAAGCTAGAAAGTGGCCTCTTGCTCATCTCCTAGGTGACTGCTGGTTAGGAGGAGGTGAACCATTGCCAAACTGGCTAAGAGGGAAAAACTTGCTTGAGATTACCCCCAGTTCCATTTTTGCACTATATACAATGACACAAGTTATCATAAGAGAGCATTAAGTACCAAAAGTATTTTTATGGCATTGAGGTCTGTAATGAAGAGCCATCCAGTAGCATGTTACACTCATGAATGCATTTCTATGAACATGAATTATTAAACCAGCACTTACACAAATTTAAGGGGAGATGTATGAGTTGAACAGAGGGCAGACCTTGGCTTGGTATTTGTAAAATAAAATAATAAAGATCTTTCTAAGAGCAGTATCCAGCAGCAGTTGAAAGAACAAAACAAAAGAGTTAATTTCTCAGAGTTTTTCTTCCTGCTTATTTCTGTTGAGAACTGAACCAGTGAGCTGTAAGTTTTGCAGAAGGCTGATGTCTGTAACTAAGTGGCTTGTTGCTCTCTGTAAGCTGTGCTGTTTTCAAAGACTTTTTTACTTTTTAGTTAAGATGTCAGAAGGAAGGAGCTTGGAAGGTCCTTAAGTTGTCTCCACACATTACCATTGCTTAGAAAAATAATTGCTGAGGTCCTAAATAAAGTGAGTACATGTAGAACACAGTATGCCTGTTTTCACAGCCTTTGCTAAACACTGAAGAAACTCAGTGCAAACCAAGCTATTATCAAACAGTAATAATCTTATTACTGTCTTCTGGAAAAATGCATTTTAAAAAAACCTCCATGGAACAAAATTTTAAAATCAATGGTGTTACTTCTGTTAAGTCAGTGAATACTGCATGTGCCAAAATTCACAGTGACATCAGACTTTCCAACATAAGCGTCCTCCCTATTACATCTAACTTGCTTCAGCCAAAAATTAAAAATAACATGTAAACTTTTACTACATTTTGGTTCCAGTCTGGAAAATATAAAGGGTTGATGGAAGAAGTCTACAGTCTTGTTTCTGAAGGTAATTAAAGGCATCAAGAAGTTCTCATACCTAGGCAGTATGATGTTTTTTCTTATGCTGTTCTGCTTTTTATCACCTGGTATAAGTTTGAATAATGCAAACTGTTACAGAACAACAGCCAGAAGCTTACCATTCGTTATTACTCTCCTACTCAGCAGCAAATTCTATAAATTTGGGAAATATTTGTAGTTAAATCTAAGGTTTTAATAGAGGATTACTAAAAACTAGACAGAATGAGCCCTGCAGACTGGATAAAATAAACAAAAGTGCAGCAATAGCATGGTTAGAACTAGATTAATGATTGCTTCTGGTTATGATTTCCAGTGTAAGTTTCTGTTACCAATAATTTATGCATTGGCAGCAAGAACTTGCTCTGGCTAAAACTTGGCATGATTCAACTAATAACTTTTTTACATTTTAAAGACTGCCAGTAAATAGATCCAACAGGAATTGTAAAACTTGAATACACTTTTCAAAAAGTAACTTAACAAAGTATGCTACAGAACAGCTCTATATTTTGCACTTTGGCTTTAAGCCTGTGAAAAACATATCTGCTGTAATACAAAGCAGAGGTTTAAAGTAAGCCCTCTGTGTCTTGCTTTGTGCAACCTTTGGGTGCACACTTGGAAAGCAGTCCAGGTTTCTCACACTGCACTGAGTGGAGCTGCAGCATGCAGTCCCCCTTGAGCCTGCTTGCAGAACAGACTCCATCTCCTCTGTCTTCCAGTTGGTTTGTAACACAAGCCCAGTTTCCTGGGATGTCTCAAAATCCTTTCACTGTGGATACCTGTGGCTGATGCCAGCCAAAGAGCTTTAAAAACATCAGCCTTGAATAATGTTACTACTCATTTTTCAGAGCTACAAAGCTGGGTACAGCTCAGTAAACACAATACAAGCCTTACAGGGCTTGGTTTTAGCAGCTTTCTTTCCCTACTCTTCTAAGTTGCTGTTGATTCATCCCTTTATTCTGCCTGTCCTGCAGACCTTCATCATAGTGTTTGTCTTGGTCAACCTGTTGGATTTCAGTAAGTTCTCCTGCAGAAATCTTGTGGTCGTTATGCAGGTAAAAACTCTTCTGTTGAAGGACAATTCCATCAAAAACCTGATAACATAGCATGACATAAGATAATGAATACTCATGATAAGAATAAAGACTCATCTTTATACCCTCTACCTCAGGTGCTTAGGATAATTAATGTAATTCTGCTACTTAATTTGCTGACTGAACAGCTTTATCAATACAGTATTTTTAGGCATCCAAGAGAAGCAAGCTGAAGACACGTTTGGATTTGGTTCCCATGAATCTTTAGACAGCTAACCCACCTTTGACATTTCTTGCTTTTTTTTTTTGTTTTGTTTTGTTTTGTTTTGTTTGTATGTGGTCTGCTCCTACATAGGATTGTGTCTATTAGCTGTGTCCATTGATTTAACATATCATTTATTTTCTCTCAGCTTTCACATGCTTGTTTTTTGTGTTCCTTCTATCAATAGATTTCCTTCCTGCTGGTTGACATCTATAGCACCCATGCAGATGTCATTCATAGTGTTGTCACAATTTGACTGTTTTGTCCTTAGTGTATTTCAATTTTAAGTGTAGCATCCAGAATCTGAATAGTGGAAGCAGTATTTGTTCTAATCCAGATTGCTCTGTTTCATTGTAATTAGTATGATTGCATTTTTTTTTTCCTAGAAATACCAGTAGTATGAGAGGATTTTTTGTGTGTTTCGTGGGGCTTTTTCTGTTTATTTGGGTTTTCTTGTTGTTGATTTTTTTTTTGTTTGGTTTGGTTTGATTTGTTTTATTCCTTTCAGCTAACAGCTCTTTCTCAGTGACCTGGCAATACATGAAGTATTTGTGCATTTCTGTATGATATATACCCAATAGTATGAAAATATTTACACTCCTCTGTTGGAAACATAATTTGTTGTAATATCTGCAAACCTGCATATTTTTCTGATCACTGTGTTTTATTTATTTTTTTATTCTAGAATGATTGCCTGGGGAAAACAGTGCTGCTGTGTTGGCAGAATACAGGACATTTTCTTGAGATTCAGGATTGTTCTAGCAGTCCTTTTACTTCATTTGTTCCTGGCTACAGCAGGCAAAGGTAAGACACATTATTCCTGGTTTTTCTAGTGTTAATATTCCAAATAATATTGTTCAGAGCTAAGTGGTCAGACATTCTAGTTTCCAGAAGGGTAGACCTAAGTAAACTCTTTTGTTAGTTGAAAACAAATTGTCAAGCCTTGCATACTGATCAGCAGCAGTGTTTTTGAATTATACAAATCAGACAAGCAGAATCACCACCAGGATTTATCTCATTTTGCATCATTTCTCTTGGTTACCTGCATTAAGACTCTTCTCACCTGCAGGTTCATGTCCACTGTAGCTTCCTTACAACTTTGTAGTGTCAGCTCCCCTAAATAATGTGATAGGATTTTGCAGCCCTTTAATGAATTTACTGTTGGCACAGAAACACAAATGTAATGTTTAACATGAAATCAGGCTTCTCTCAGAATTTTTTCACTTACAAAATCAGGTCTGCTAGTGGACCTCATGTTTTCATGAACATTTTTGTTCAACAATGGACTCCCAGTGTTTCAATCTGGATAGTTAACAATGACATCAAGTTTTGAAGCTATGTCAGGAAATTTCCTTATCTGGTCACTTTGGCCATCTCTATGTGCTCAAGATTGCTCACATGAATTTTGGAAGGTATATGAGTCATGCAAATAGATTTCTGATATATACTCTCTGAGGAACAGCAGCTGCATCAAATCTTTCAAAACCTTCAACATAATTCCTACTTAATAATGAGAGACTTGAGCAATTATTTTTCTGTGGAGAAGCTGTCCTGAGTGTTGGCCTATGGCTTGTGTATCTCCTCAGCTGTTCCTTTATTAAATCAGTTTCCTTGTGAGCTGTCCAGACTGAAAGGTAGCAGATTTATTTTAGTTGCAGTCATCTTTCTAACTAAAATAGGTAGCTACATTTGAGTCTGTATCTGGAAGTCTCCACTTCTATGATACTTAACCCTCCTGCCCAGTCTTCCTCACCCCAGCTTTTAAGTCATGTTTTAAAAACTAGTTTTTCATGCTGAGCTGTTTTTAGCTGAGTATCTCAACTTGTATATTAGCTGTTCCTAGCAAGTATCCTTATTTGCTGTTGGGCCAAGTGTGTTTGTTCTCTCCATTGTCATAAACTATGCTAAGTATTACCTTGTCATTCAGAATCCACTGTCTGCTAGTTTGGGTTTTCAGTCTGTACTCTGAGAGTTGTTTGGTCTATAGCCTTGTAGGACACTTTCATGATCTGTGTTGAACTTCAGGAATGATTCAGGGTTGTGAAAGATCCCTGCAGATTTCTGCTAATTAGCATCACAAATAAAGTCTTAACATCATAGTATGCAACAAGAATAATTATCAATGACTTTCCATGAAACTAAATTGATATATTTTGTGGTTTTAACTTTTTCTGGTAGCTTGCTTCTATCAACCTGCACTTGGAAGTTAGCAGCTCCTGTTTCTCATTTTTTGCTACTGAAGAAGGAATTTGAGAGTCTTGTAGTCAAGGGACAGAAAAGTTGAAAAAAAAATTTGAAAAAGTTGAAAAAAGTTGAAAAAGATGAAAACTGGTACTCTGGTTGAGAATATAACAGAAGATCTGGCTGTGATCCTTGACAGCTAACTAGGACTATGAATGTAATATTTAAGCTTTCTTCTTATACTGACCAATCTTTTCCTGCAATCCAACCCTGACCAGTCATGATTAATCACATACCTTATCTGGAGGGTACATAAAACTCTGCATATAAATAAATGCCTAAAGGTGTCAGTAATGTGTTTGCTTGCACTGGCTGATCATCTACCAGACTTTCATTTTTCTGTACTTGGCATTTCATGTCCCATAGGAGTTTTTCTTAATTCAGATTTATTTCATTGCTGACAGCTGCATCATAAAGCAAGCAATCATTATAATGATTGTGCATTTGGAATGTGCCTTTTTTTACAAAAGACTCAAGTCCAAAGAGCTTATGCCTACAGGCACAAAGCCCTGGACTTTCCTGCAGTGGGACAATAAAGAAAATAAGACACCTACAGGAATTTAATAGTTATGATCAAGTTCTTGTGTTTGGGGCACTCCCTGGCACTACTTGTTTTAACCATCACTGAGAGAGCCTGACACCTTGTTTTCACCAGTAAGTTTACTTTTAGTACTTAGAATTCTACTACCTGTCAAAGTTGAACTCCAGGTTGCCACAATCTCAATGCCTCAGTAGATTTGAGATATACAGCATGATGCCAGTGCAAATATATGCCCTGTTAGAGAACAGGGAATGGATGGGATTAAATAAGATTTAATATAAACCAGTGGCTCCAAAACACATTTACTGACAGTTACCTAAACTCACTCTCTTCTAGAATATGGCTATTTTATACTTTTCTTGCTGAAACTCTGCCAGTATGCAGCAAAGGATTTAAGACTCTTAGTAAAAAAAAAAAAGTGGCATGGAAAGCATGGTCTTGTTCAGATAAGGAGGATGCAAGGTTGGGACATGAGGAGTCAGTAAGGGCTATAGTCCCTTCTTTCAGCTCTGTTTCTGTATTTTACCCAGTATCAAATACAGAATACTTGTGCAGTCCTGAGAATAGAAACCAAGATCTGTGATGCTCTTTTTGGCTCCCACTTGTCATTTCAGTGCTGCCTTAGAGAGCTACCTGGTCATCTTTTGTCTTCTGCATGAGCTTTACTTCAAAGTTTTGATGAGCAGATAGGATTTATTGACTGGCTCTAAATTTGTCACTTTCTCACCACAAAAAAAACAAACAAAGGGGGGCAAAAGAGGAGGACAAATGTTTGTTTCTTAATGTGTTGTCTGGAAAATTCCTAGGTAAATGCCTAGGAACAGTACAATATGGAAAAACAGCATTCATATAGAAGAATCTTTTAAAAATTAAATAATTTTACAAATCACCTTTTCTTTATTTAGATCAGGAGGATTTCCTAGGACAATATAAAGCTGTCTTTAAGACTGCATGTGAAGATCCTTGGATGATGTCACCAAGAATTTCACTGCATCCCCTGAAAGAATTCATTGTCTGTGTGCACCTCAAGCTGTATTCCTCAAGTAGTCCCTGGACAGCATATGTGTACTATCAAGAAACACCTCACACCAATCTCTCTGCAAATAAGTTTGATCTTGGACTCACAGGAGATCATGATGAAATGAGAGTATGGTTGTTTGGAAATCAAATAAATACAACAGCAAGACTTAAGGAAAACACTTGGAACCAAGTATGCATCCAGTGGAAAAGTGAAGATAAGGAGATGAAAGTATTCATAAACAGAGAAAAAAAATTAGACAAAAAACTACTTAGCAAATTTAGTTTGCCTGGAAAAGGGCGGTTCTTACTTGGCTGTTCAAAGCTGCCAGGTACAGCTACATCACCTGACCTGGGCATGACTGGGGAGCTGTACATGTTCAGAATGTGGGATAAAGCAAATATAAAAAAAGCCCAGGACTGTGAAGACAGTGGGGTTATACGCTGGAGAAAGGAAGACTGGGTCTATAATAAAACAGTAGAAGAGGATAGCTCTCTGCCATGTGGTAAGTACCATTTGCACCCCCCTTTTTTTTTTTTTTTAATAGTATTTCTGTCAGATGTTTATTTGAACATTTTTAACATTTCCAGATTTTACAAAATCGTTGCCCATTTCTAGATAACTGTGAGATGTGAGAATCAGCAACTTTCACCAGCTTTTATCCAAATGGAAAAAGTTAACAGCAGTACTTTAAGAACTTTGAACTTGCTTTAACTTCTGTGCCTGTCTACTGCCCATTGAATGGTAATGAGAGCAGGATGCATCCAGCCAGAATTCCTTGGAGTATTAGGGCTTTGTATCAATGTCATCCTAAAATAATTGATTTACACCCCTTCTGTTGAGGGAATATAGAAGCAAGCATTGCTGGTTCTGGGTCTGCACATTTGCTGGACTAGAACTTCAATGACCACAACTTCTAACTCTTCACTGCCATATTACACCATCTCTAGCTGGTGTGGTCTACATCTGCAAAGATTACTAGAGACTCTGAATCTTGTTTCTGTATCAGTAATGTCTTTATTAAAATGGTTTCTCACATGTTTCTCCAAATTCTTCTCTGCCTTGATAAAGAACCATTAAAAGCTTTAAACCAAGATTTTCTTTTCAGAGAAATTGTGTTAAAGCAAGAGAATAATCTTCTTTCTACTTTTTGCATCATACAGGTTGACAAGAAAGACAAACTTTAGTCAAGTAGAAACCAATTTATGAACCACAAAATGGTGTCACCATCTTCAGAGATTTCTAAGGTGACCAGCTTAGGAACTTCAGTTAAACTGTGGCACCGACCTCAGTCTTCATCACCTTTACCCTTAAATAAGTAACAAACCTTCCACTTACATTCTTCAGGTGCCTTTGGTAATTCCTTTTTTGAGAGTAGTAGTGTTAACAGCTGGGATACAGAGAAAGAGTTGCACAGACTTAATGTATCTCACTCGAAAGATCATCTTCTGGTATTTAAAAATATGTAAGTGAAGAAAGATGTCCTCACTGTTGCAAATGCCAGCTTTGGAAAATGGCTTTATCTTTCTCCTTGATGAATGATTCCTATTTATGGGATGTCAATGTGGGCAGTTTGAATGGTATCACTATTGTCTCTGCATGATCCAAGAAAAAAGTGCACTAAATAATAGAAAGCTCTGGGTGATATAAGAGAATACAAAACTATCAGAAAATAGGTGACTTTAAAATGCTAAATGCTTGAAAAAAGGTTCTAGCCATCTGTGAGTAGCAGCTCTTCAGCTGTCATTTTTATATGGGATATTTGCAAACTGCCTTTAATAATAACTTGACAAGTGAAAGAAATGTACTGTTTAAACATTAATCATTTCAGTTACACATTAAACAGTAACATTCTTAGTCCAAATATAAATATCCAAACTGTTACACTGTGCATTTATGCACAGAGCACAGAGATGATGGGATACCTTTTATAAATTTCAATGAATAAATAGTTTATTTATGGCATGAATGTAACTAGTATCTCTGCCAGTAAAGCAAGCATTGTCATCTCATTTGTGGTACTGGTTCCCTAACTTTTATCAGGAGTCCAGTGCCTGTTGCTTTTGGTTGCATTTCTTTGCATACAGTTCAGTATTTTTATTGTGACATTTTAGATTTTTCTAAACTGTCCTTTCCAGTCTTTAGGATCAAGGTGTTTTCCCCTCTTTTCTATGTATTCTTTTCACTTCTAATATTGCTGAGCCTGCTACTGGTGTTTCTGGAGGAGGTTTGTGGGTGCAAAGCAGTGTAATGCTGATGGGAGAAATGGGAAGTGACTGGTGCTTTGTGTTACTGCTCTGCCTTTGCATGCTCAAGGAAGAGAAGAAGTTTGGGCTGTTGTTCTAGTTGGTGTGGGCAATAGAAGGTGTGATTTAGGCTCTTGTAATTGTTTCTAAAGATTTCCCAAGCTGTGTGCACTTGTAATGACAAGGGCAGCTTTCCTGGAAGGGAGGGTGGAGTCCCAAGGCAAGGTTTAAGTACTTGGGCAGAAGGTGGAAATGTATCTGCCACTCATTCATTCATCCAGTCTGCATCCCAGCCTGTTGGGTACCACACTTTGGACTGTATTGTTACAGTTACTGAGTGGATCATGAAAGATGGAGATGAAAAAAGAAATGACTTACCCCAGTACCATTTTCTTATTAAAACTGTTAGGTCAGAAAACTACAGAAACCTCTAGAAGCTCTTAAAGGAAGTAAATGTGACCAGGGAGAAAAAATACCTGAGTTTGGAGTGCCTGTTTGATGAGTCATGTACCACTCCATTTTGTACCTATTAACAGAATGCATGTTTGACCTTCCCTTTCTTTGCTCTCATTGCCTCCCTCTTCTGTGATACCAAAGGAATTAGCTTTTTGAAAAGCAGCCTGCCAAAGAAGAGGTGATTTGCATCACCTCAGTATCTAATGTACAGCTTTATGCAAACAGAACCTTATACAAATTCCCTAAACACCTAATTTCCTAAAATACTGGTAACATCAAAGCTGAATTAAAAATACTGCACCTCAAATTTTCCTTTTCTAGTGTTGAGGATATTAAAATGAATGAGCCAAAGTAACAGAGTTTGATGTGAACAAGCACTTGATGCTTGATGTGAACAAGTGCCTGGACATTTTCTTACATTTTCTTCTGTCCAATAGCCAGTGATAATTCATCCTTCTTCCCACAGTGCCATCACTTGTAGTCAGAGCAGACACGAGGTGTCATGAGAGGCACCAAAACATAAAATTAAGGTTTCACTTATATTTATCCTAAAGACTTACACAATGTGCCTCCAAATCTAACACATAAAAATGTTGATATAGGGTAATATCTACACTGGAACCATTGGGAAGGATTTTGCCATGTTACTGTTACTAACAACCTGTGTGAGAGGAGGTTCATTTTGGCAGAATGTTTATCCAGCTGGAAGTTGTATTAAATGTTAAAGGTACCAAATCTCTTAATAGAGAATACATATTTCATTTAATTCATTATGATGTAATACATACTGGTAACTGTTGCCTGTGAGAATATCTTGAAGAGAATTTGTATAGACTTAAAAATGCAGTGTGGAGTCAAATTTTTGGTGTAAAATTGTTTTTTAATTATTGGGGTTTTTTAAAGACAGAAAGTGATATGATGTATTTATTTGGGATGAAAACTTCCATTTTGGTGTTGCTAATGGAAATGTTTAATGCAAATCAATTCCCTGCCTGAATCAGTTGAATTTTTAGTGAAAAAAAATTTCAGCACTAATTTTGCAATCACATCTTATTTAGAAAATCTAATTTTTTTGCAGTCACTGTGGCATGGGGAGACCATGTTACATAGCCACTAAGGTGTGTCTTGGGATTCTTCCATACAGATTCTGCTGTTGATCTGTGTGTGAGAGCTGACATGGTCGAGGGTACCTTTAGTTTGAAAGAATAGTCTTGGATGATAATATAAACTTATTTTTGGCATATTTTTCAATTAAAGTGCCTAAAATTGTGTATTTATATTTATTTCATAACCCGTCATCTAAGCCCCAGAACATTCAAGTCCAAAACTGTATGATTTGCTCACAGTGATGTTTTCAGTGCATCTACATATTGTCAGGTCCTGAAGTGTTCAGTGCTTGTTTCATGTCTGGACCTGACTAGAAATCAGCTGCCCCTTGCCTTCTCTCACTCAGTTTCCCAAGAAACTGTAGCCAGCAGCACAGCTCTTGTTGCACCATCCCCTGCCCCTCCACACCATGCAGACTGGGCAGGGTGGATGTCCACAGGGAGACTGGTTCACTGTAGTTTGGACTCTCTTGTGCTCCTAAAAAAGCACACTGCTTGCTGTCTCAGGCTTGCTCACAGGATGCTTTCTGAAAAAGCTTAAAGGTGATCATGAAGTGTTGGGTAAAACAGTTTTAGTCAGCAGTAACATTGTTCCCTTGAGACAAGGGAGCAAAAAACAGCTGCCAGTAACTTAATTCTTGATGGTTTTATCTGCAGCCAGGTTCTAGCTGGTTCTCACTTCTCCACCCTGGAATAACTGAACTGCTTCTGGTGGAGCAGGTTGCCTGAAGACAGGTGGATGAGAAAGGGTGTTGCTTTTGACAAAAATTTTGAGTGATCTGATAAGATTGGAGGTAGGGAGAAGTATTTTTTTCATTCTTCCAGTTGGAGATAGAGTACTGTACAATGGTCCCTGCTTTAAAGGATTCTTCTGTACCCCATGTCTAAGTTACTGAAGTAAAAGCATTCTAGGAATGACTGCATTTGGTGCATCCATCCCATCTTGACCACTGTGTTAAACCTCATTCTCCCTTTTTTTCCCTTTGGCCAATTGCTTTTTTGAATTCTTCTTTGCTTGTTAAAACAGCTTCAGCAGGACATGTGGAGACTGTTCCATCCTAAAAACTATTCCATCTAGTTAAGATCTGTCATGCTAAGGAATGCTGTAAGCACAAGGATACTTTGGAGACAGGGCCAGGCACTGGTGTCTCAGACATCTGTCTGTGCACCCAGCTTAACTGCTACTATTAATGGATTCAGTCTCCTATCAGACTGGAGCTGCAAAGGTTATACTGGTTCCCCTTGTCATATAAAGTCATTATGGGAAATAAAGGTTGTTACAATGCAAATACTCCTTCCCAGGTAAGCTTTTTGCAGCTGTAGTATGGAGTGATGGCAGGAGTTGTTAAACAGGTTTCTTCCCAGTGGCAGTTTGCCTACACAGCTGGGCTTGTCAAGTCTTGGCTTAGCTAGCTAGTGCTGCCAGAACAGTGCAGAGGGATATGAAGACAGTAAGGGACTTGCTGCTTTTGAATGGTCTCTATTAGAAAAAATGTAGAAAAGTATTACAGGTTTGCAGTGATGGTCTGATGGAATTGACCTGCTAAGCCTCCTCATGTTGTAGTCCAGCCACCATCTTCTACTCCAAGGGGACTTTAGTCATTTGGCTCACTTGATTACAGCACAGGTTTCACATTCATGAGTAACCTGTGTAACAGCTTCAATTGTCAGATCCACTGTTGGCTCAAGAGCCCATCTGTATGTTGCATCTCTCCCTAGGTGTACCTGGGGATGTGTTTCATGGGCCCATTGAGCTAGAAGTTGCTCACCTTTTCATTCCCAGTCCAGCTCCATCTGAGCCACTTAATTTCTGGCTGCTTGATCTAGCTGTTCCATGTTCTTTGGTGGTGCAGCTCTTGGGCATGTCAGGGTCTACATGAGTGATATACACATCATAATGCAGATGTATCCTCAAAGTATGGCTTGTGTAATTTGTATGTATGGATGGAAGAAAACATTCCTGTCTTGACCAGCTCTACCATCCCCTGCTTTTTGGGGGGGTTTAATTTATCTTTTTCTGTTAAAGAAATTTCACTTCTATAATTCAACACCTTTTATTTTCCACATCTCTGAAAAACAAAGCACATTAGTATGTATCTGTTAGATATTTAGTTGCTGCTATTTAGTTAACTTCATAAGCAAATGTGCTGAAAGGGTTTCTGAAGACACTGGCAATGGATTGTCAGTGGGAGACCTCACAGCCTAATCTGTGTCTTTCATAAGTATAAAAGTGGTAAAATGAGAAAAAAATGAACTCAAAGGATTTCAACTTTCAAATAAGACTCAACATATTTCTTAATGGATGCAAAGTAGTTTTGCAAATAATCTTGAATTGAGTGAGGTAAGTAGCACAGCTAAAGTGGTTCTGTTTTAAAAGCTCTGTGCATATATGTGTGTGTGTGCAAATATATATAAAAACTTCTGCTCCTAAAAAATCTCCTTCCTTTGTAGTTGAAAATACTGCAACATTGCCTGGCAGAAACCAGATAACAGGTATATGGGTTCTCTGACCATTCTTTCTTCATTGTTCTTGATTTTAGAAAATGTGTAGGAAGATTGCTGCTGCTGTTACTTTGTGATTCGTGGAGATATTTAAAGATATGTAAATATTTGCAAATTAATTATCCATATCATGATTGTGGTATGTTAGCATATTTCAGGATGCAAACAGCATCAGCAATATTCCAGTGAAAATGAAAATAAGGTCACTGAGATGACTGATTTTTCTTTCATTGCAGAAATTATATTTATGTCTATCCTTTGGAAAATAAGGTAGTGTTTGCTGAGGCAAGCAAAATAATATGAGCAAAGAGTCATGTGAGCAATTAACATTTCAGAACCTCCTTGTTTATTTAACAAAAAATAAACTTCTACAGAGACTTGGTAACTGACTTAACTATTTCTACAAGAGTAGAAGTTTTACAGAACACTTATAATGTTACTTACTGTTTATAAAATTCATATAACACAATGAAGTTATAATCATTATTTACAACACAATGGCAAGTAAAATTATAGGATGACTTTTGAGTTTTGAGAGATGTTGAAATACCTTAAGTATATATATTTTAAAATAGTGTTTCATATTTGCAGCCAGCTGTTCTTTACATTACATTTCTCTGACAACTGTGGCTTGTCTGTGGCAAAAACCACCAAGTGAACAAAAGGGCTGACTTTCAAGTTGCTGTGTGAAACAGCTTGCAGATTTCCTAATTTCTTTTTGATCAAAATACTGACAGCATCAAAGTTTTAATGGTTAGTGTTTGCTGTACAAATAGTTTGCTGTCAAGATCAGAGGTTGAAACTCTAAAAGAAATCACTTTTTGTAATGCTTCTTTTTGCAGGATAGAAAAGAGAACAGATATGTATGGGATACACTTTAAATGGCAAGTTTTGGTGTTATTATAGAAATTCTGAGTTCTTCACACTCAGCTACAGCTGTCTCATTACGTGTGTTTGATTCCCATTCCCAGTATTAGCTAGACACTCAGGGTAGGCAATGTGGCTTCCAGGTTAGCATAGCACTTACCTGAAGTCAGTGATTTTTTGTTTTCTTAACTGTGCAATTTTGTTTTTCCTTTTTTTTTTTTTTTTTGTCTTCAGTTAAATTCTATCTGAAATAATTAATATAGTATTTTTTTAATCAGAGAGTGTTACATCTGCCTTTTTTAACAACCTGGGAGTGTTCCGATGAGAAGGTGTTGCCCTCTTCTGGTGAATGCAGGAAACTTTTCATAATATAAGGAAAGGCTGCTGAGGGTGGTTGTCCTGTTGTCTGAAACTTAATGATGTCCCTTCTTTTCCCTATTTTTATCTTCTGTCCGAAACAAAAGCTGAAAATTCAGGAGAATCAGCTCCAACACCCATTTCTGGTAAGTAATACTGATTACTGTAATGTTTGTTATTTCCTTAATAACAGATAAATCTGCTTTATCTGAGGTAATGCAGAAAAGTTGTAAATTAGTTCCAATATTTAATGTTTTTACTGTTTATTTTTTGAAAATGAATTTCTTCATTTTACTTTGTAATGAAATTAACTTACACTTGGAGACAAAGTAGGTGCAAGCTGCTTATCAGGAGCCTTTTGTCCAGTAACTTGACAGTGAACAGTTTGCAGAGATGACAAAGAAGGGACTGTGAGAGAGGTCCCTTGCATCTCCTCCTGCCCTAGCAGATGTGCATCTCTCATTTCAAGCAGTGTGGTAAACTACACATACCAACATACACAGACAGGAGACACTAGTAACTTCTGGGACCAGAGGTGATGGATATCATCTATAATAGCTTTATTTTTTTAATGAAGAATGTTGGCACACAGAAATAGCTGTGGAAAAAGCCAGATCCTTCCTTTCTTAATGTATACTGATAGATTATGCTCTAGAGAAATGAAGGAATACACACATACTTTTGTTTTTTTACAGATACAGGCTTTCTCTGGGAATGGTTAATCTTTAAGAACTGCAGCCAATTGAATATTTATTGTAGTTTATATCAAGCCAAATAATACAGATGAAGTCAGCATTTAGTTTTCACTCTGCTCATATTTTGGCTGCTTGTGAGTTGCCTTAGAATATCAGTTGTCTTCAGGATTCCTTAAAATCCAAATATGCTTATCTTTTATTCTTCATGTGGGTTTAAGAGGATACTTTTGGAAAAGCTCAAAATTCCCAGTCTGTTTAAAATACAATATATCAATAAATATTGTAACATGGAAAGGGAGCTTGTAGCTTGAAGGGTTTTTTTTTCCTTGATATGAAACTTTCTTTATACAGAGACATCAACTTCTCTTTATTATGCTTAAGATAAGGCTTCTACTAGTGACAGTAGTGCTTTTAGTAAAGAAGTTTGGCAAGTATAGTTTTCTTCTGTTATGAAGCTGGTCTCACCCATTTAAAAAAGTCACTGAAGTGCCACTTTTATCTGCGTCTTACAGAAGAATGTAATCTATAAGTGGAATTTAAGGAACTCAGTAACTAGTTTTTTGTGTTCAGATACTCACATATGTGAACATTCTTAACAAGCACTGGAGTTGTTCTTAAAACAGAAATTAGATAAATAGTATTCAGTTCCTGTTTGAAGTTTTGTATGCTTGACCTTTTTTCTCCAAAATTCCTAGAAATAAAATATTAATATAGTTTTTAGATCAAGAGACAATCTTTGATTGTTACTTGTGACCCATTTTACACTACACACCTCAAGGTCTGAGCCACCAGAGCTGT
>JAOEGS010001861.1:15034-26950 GCA_025447755.1 Corythornis vintsioides | reverse complement strand
ACTTATTTTATCTTTTTTTTTTTTTTTCCCCAGACTCCTCTATTGTTACCTTTATCACCTATCCTATTAATGCTTCAGGCAAGATTTTTATTGATGTATCTCTTATTTAGTTTTAGATATTTTATTTAGATTTTTTAGATTTTTCTTTTGTTTTCATTGTTTTTACTGTTATTCATTTTTCTTCTTCAGATATGTCTTCAGAGGAGACTACCCAAACTGCAGGTGAGAATTAGCATGGAGAGAGTGAGATCTGAAGGGAGACATCTGTTGCATTAATGAAAGTTTGGGGTTTTAAAAATAATAATAACTGGGATTTGTTCAGTCCAAAGCTTGTTTATCCTCTATCAGTACAGATTCCTACATGTCTGTCTATGAGCTATATGTATGTGAGTAGACATCCTGCTATTCTTCATAGTTGGTGGACAGAAAAACACATTTGTAGATCTTATGCTGAAATGCCCATATGGAATAGGTTAAATGGGAATCACACATTCAAAGCATCACTTTCTCCACTGAGTAGCAAGGAGCCATGAGTAACTGTCTTGTACAGGGACATAAACATTTGATTCAATGGATCTCATGCCAGATGCTGCTTTTTCATTTCCCATGCTGAAAGTAACTTCATTCCCTTATGTTGTGTGTTTACACATCTGGGAAGACAGTGAGTGTCTAAAGTAATAGGAAATTGATTTTTGTGATGTGTATTTTGTAGGTTTTTAAAATTAAAATGGGAAAACTTCAAAAGTCATAAATTATTATTTTTTTTTTTTTAACAGAAACTCTTAACATCACTGATTATCCCTCCATAACACCAGGTAGGATTCATATATCATCACTGCCTGTCTTTTAGGCTCAAAATTCGTGTGTGAGTATGTGTGTGAGAGAGAGTTCAGGAAGTCTGCTCCCAAATATATTTATTAGGAATTTATTAAAAAAAAAAAGAAAAAAGTATTTTGATAGCATGATGAGTTGTATTAGCAGTTATTTAACAATGTTTGGGGGCTGGAAGCACTAGTGATTTTTGATCAGCCTTTTATCCTTCACATGGCTTAACTATTTTGTGTATTTTGGTGGCATGGAGAGATCCTAAACAAGACTAGGTGGCACACAGATGGGTGCTCTGTAAAGAAGAAGATGCTGATGCTTCTCTTCATGTCACTCCTGGATTATTTAATTCAGTTTTTAGGAGTGTCATCCTTCTTTATGTTGTTAATATTTTTGATTAAATCATTTCTTGATGAACATTTTATTTATTTGATTTTTTTTTAAGCGCTGATACAATTTTTGTTAACTATTTCACTGACAACTGCCAGCACCGAAGGGAAAGCAAATTTATTGGCATTATTATTTTCCTAATAATTTGAGTATTGCAACCAGCCTACGATCCATACCCTCTGATGGCTGTTTGCTGCTGCTGCTGAAATTGATGAAGCGTCAAAATGTTTGTACAACGGAAAAAAAAAAAAATCCCCATCTATTTGGTGCTAGCTAATGCCAACAGCAGAGAAATTAATATTTGTTTTTCTGTTAATGGAGGTCAGTCTATCTGCTTAAGTGCTTAATGTGCACATTGTTTCTATGGACAAGCGTAGGAGTTTTGTCTTGGAGGCAAATATCTTTCCAGTCCTTTATTTATACAACAGAAGCTTTCTGTTTACAAGACTTTTAATTTGGTGTCAGTGTTATTGCTTTGCAGTGGAGATAGTATTAAAGGTATAAGAGCAGCCAAAAGTGTGCTCTAACTGAAGATGTGTTCTGCTAGATGAGAACAGACTTGTTTGTGATCATCATAGTTTGAAATCTATCAGGTAGAACAGTTTTACTTTCATGATATCATAAGTAGCTGTAGTAGGATCCTCAGATGCTACCTAGTGATTGAATATTGTGATATTTGAAGAGCCTTATTTATCATATGCTGATTTCTATTTTATTTTAAGAAAAAAATAATAAGAAGAAAAAAATAGAAGCCACTTTTATGTAGGCCTGTAGAAATAGTTACATAAAATTACTCTAATCAAAACCAGCATGATTCACTCTGAATATTGTCTTGGAAAATGTCAAGGTATATGCCCTACAGAGGTGAAGCCCACACATTATGTGAAATATTTATAAAATGTAAAGTCCTTTACATTTGAAATATTTAAGTATGTGTGTTTGTCTGTACTGTGTTTAAGTTCCATTTTTTTACTCTTTTTTTTTTTTTTTTTTTCCCCCAAAAAAAACTGTAGCAGGAGAAAGCATTTTATGCAATGTAACACCTGTCTGTAATTTTTCAGGTTAGTGGTTTTCTTTTTCCTTTTTATATTACAAAAGAACACATGCAGCTATTTTCTGAGTAAGGGGGCACTTTTTAAATGGCAATGTTTAGTTGCTAGCTCTGTAATACTTTTTCTTGTCAATTTAGAGATATTTTGTTTCATTTCTAAAAATTAATGTAAAAAGTGGGGTGTTCTATTTAAAGGTCATTTTTAGTCCATGGTATTTTTGATCTTTGGTTTCTTGTCAAAGGATACACAGTTGCAGAGAAGAATTACAGACCTGGGAAAACAAGAAGCTAGTATGTTATAGTAGACACTAATGTCTGCCATACTGTGCCTACCTCTGGACCAGGAATTGAAGTTGAAATAGTGTTTAGGGGGATTATTATGAAAGCCTGTGTATATTTTAGAATTGTAATGTAACAGGACTGACAAAGGAAAACAGAAAGGACAGTGATGTTCCCTTTATATGTGTTAACAAAAAGGTAATAAAAGATTTTGTTGCCTTCCAAAACACTCTTATAAATGCCTGCTGTAAGAAATACTTATGAGAGTGAACTCACTTCTGCCAAATAGCCATGTGCTGAGAACTTAAAAAATTAGGAAGAGACAGACTAAGCATCTATCCCCTCTCTAAAGTTTCCCTATTGGTTGACACAGTAAACTGCTAAATGTTCTGGGTGATGTCATGTATTCTTGGATGGGTCTTTCTCTTTACCCTGCACTGAATGTGTGGCTGCTGGAAGTGTCATTGAAACTCTTTTTTTGTGGCCAAAACGGGCTCACCAGCTCTCCAGGACTGTTGAATGATGCTCTGAGTTACAATATCCTGAAAGTTCTTTAAACTCCAAGGGAATAATTTTCAGAGTATCACTTTGCCTTTACATTTTATTCTCATTGTATTAATAGAAACGTGCAGTGCAGTTTCTCTGGTTTTGGAAAAAAAAAAACAACAAACCAAAACAAAAAAGAACTAGAAGGAGTTTAGAGACAGCCAGCAAAAGCAAATGTGCAGAAAATAATAAAGGTATTGGACCTTATTCATTTGTGGAGATGTAAGTAAAGACATAGAAGAACAATTGCAGAAGTAGTGAATGATCAGAAGAGCTAGTGTAAGTGTTCTTATTTCCCTTCTGTGGTTACACAAGACTGAATTTTACACTTAAGTGATTTTTAAAATTTTTTTACATCATGTGGTTGATCATCATGCATTGATTTTCTGTACTTTTTTTTGCCTTTTGGTTTTAGTGTTCTATGTGGGCAAGGTAGAATTTCAGGCAAGTGAAGACAGTAACACATCACTAAACATAGACATAGTAAGTGTTCTCTCTTATAAAACTTTATTGTATGGAAGATTGAAATGTGTTTCTTTGCCTATGGTTAAAACACTTATACCCTAACATGATTCTTAATATGGTTTTTATAGCTTCATTTTATTTTATATACAGTTTGCAGTACCAGCTAATGCTTGCAGTGGATGGGTCTACTCTTTCTCTTAAACAGTTCCTCTGCAATAAATTTTAGAATACAGCTATATAAACTCCTCCAGTGAGGGCCTATATTCTCTGTATAGCCACAGAAAGCCATGGGAAGCCCTGGGGAGTGTGGAGAGAGGAACTGCCTAATTAAGACTCTAATTAAGACATTGAGGCATACAGGATCTGCCTTTGGAAATTAATTTAGGCACTTTAGTAGGCAAACTAAGCCAAATTCCTCTTTTTTCAACACGAGATATGATAAGGTCTCTTGTCCATATATTTCACAAATTAGATTCTTTTACTTGGTCTGTACTAGATGTGCCAATTCCTTCCATAAATTGTGACAATAACATCTTTGCAAATATTTGTTGAACTATATTCATGACAAAATATACATCTTATCTTTGGAATTTTAGACTGTTGAAATGTATGAAATTTTTAATGGTAGAAATTACTGCTTTTACTTAAACATGGAATCTTTTTTTCTAACAGATTAATAACATAACCATCAACAGCCAAATGAAACAATCATTTGCAATTCCAGCAGCTAACCCACAAAAACTGATGTAAGTAATTTTTAATAAGGATTTAAATGTTTGCTATATTTGAAGACAATGAAGTGAGATCTTCCATGTGGTTACCAGACTCTTCACTTTGCATTATTCATGTACTTTAAAAAATTCAGGAGTTGTAAATTATTGTTATTTAACACAAACTTCATAAATGTTAGAATAGTCTTGGTTTTGTTTTATATACCACTGGAGTTTGTTTTAAGAAATGGTACACTTGCTGATTTCCTTCCTGAGCATCTTTAGTTTACTTGAGCCTCAACAAGGCCTGAAGGTCTTGATATAAACAAGGCCTTCAGCATATAAAGCTGATGATCTTAGTAATAACAATACTAGTAATAGTAATTAATCACTATAACAATAATAATAATACCTGGGGACATTAACTGTGGATTGTCAAGAATGCCAGTCTGGCTGCTGCTCTTCATGAATAAATGTCATTTCTAATTTCAGGGATTCGTTCTGTTTTGTAGGAAATGACTAAGAGAACTTTCATAGCTACATGTTTTTAAATACATATTCTTGGAGCTGTATCTGTATTTTTGTTTTGGTGTAGTTTCTTCTTTCACAGACTTTAGAATGATTGTTTTGAGTTAGTGCATCTTTTCTGCTATTCCCCAAACTTACCCTGAAAATAAAAAACATGTAATTGGCCAACAGGTCTTTATTGCAAACGTAAACCATACTTCTTATTCTATTTCTGTGGCTTTGTGAATAAATTTAGAATTCTGTTCCAAATGCTTAGTTGCCAAAAGGCAATATAAAAGATTTCTCTTTTGCTCTCTTAAATAACTTCTGAAGAAGTGGATTGATGTTAAAATATGTGATGACAGAAGTTTAAACTTAGTTTGTAATCTAATAAAAGGCAACTTTGAAAAAGAATGAATCCTTTGAGAAGTGGTTTTATAATATTAGAATTTGAATGATTTTGAAAAAATAACCAATCAAGGTATTTTTTTATCTCAATAATTGCTGATTCTTTTAATTATGTTGTTATAATTGTATTTAAAAACATAACTAGAAATCTTCCATAATGGTAACTTTTTATTTTAAAGTATTTCAGAGTTCAACAAAACCTTACAAGCAATAAGTGAGGTAAGATTACTAATTGTTGTTACTGATTGGAAAATGGTTTTTCAACGTATTTCTGATAATCTCATTACCAGTCCTGTTTTCATCTGTCAAAACTTTTTTTTTTCTCTTTTTCCCTTGTCACTACAGTCCTCTGTCATGGAATGCAGTGCAGAAAATGAGAGGTTTGTTGTCAATTTCTTAAATGCTCTTATATTTAAAAGCTTGTATATTGTCTTGTGATATATCAAGTATGAATGGTTATGTAACAGCAGAAGTAACACACTTTCTAGGAGGTTAAGTTTGAGAAAACATATTTGTCTGGAGAAATAAATGTAGGAGAAATGTATGTAGACTGATAAATTCCGATCCCATTAGTCTCCTAGCATTTGTGATTTTTTTTTTTTTTTAAAAAACTAAACTATATTGCTTTATTAATATTCTAGTGAAGCATTGGCTTGTTTGTCCTATTTCTTTTGCATCTTTGTATTAGCTGAGTAACATAGAAACTTAATCACTAAGGCTTTCACTTAGCATTTGAACTTACTGTCGTGTTGTAAAGATGAGGCAGATCTGTTTCTTGAGCCTAAAACTTTTTCTTCTCATTATAGTATACACTGCAGTTTCATAATCAAGCTGTCTGAGAGGGAGAATATAAGCAGATTAACAGAAAAAGCAGAAATAAGACTTGGTGAGTTATGCTTTAAAAAGTCTCATCACAGTTACACTTTCAGATTAAATTTTGTATCTTTACATATAGACTCCAAGTAGGTAAAAGAAAAGATGGCTACTTATTAAAATATTTTTGTTGTTGTTGTTGACCAGTATAAATATATTAAAAGTGCAGCCTTCTGATTGGCAGGGTGGTTGTGTATAGAAATATGTTTTTTTTTATAATTGCTGACCACATTAATAGAAAGACTTGAAAGGGTTAAGTGTAAAATTACTTAAGAACATAAATGATTCACTGAAATGGTGCCCTGAATTGAAAAGTTTACAAAGTAGTCAAGCTTTATTAGTGATATTGTGATAGTATGGAGTGGTGACTCATGCCATTTGTCTCCTTATTTCAAAAGATGTAGCTTTGAATTTTTGTTTTTAATAACAAAAGGAGAAATCTACATGTTAGGCGTTGAACAAGAATGTGGGGCTACTGTAGTATTCTAACTGGTCGAGGTCTGTTTTGAAAATGTCATTTCAGAAAAGACCTAAATCAATTATGCAATATACACTATTTGTTTTTAAAAAATCTACACATAAAACATGCTTATTTGAATATCCTACTTAACAGTATTAGCAATTTTTATGCTTCTGGATAAACTAGGTTATCAATTCTTTGTTGTCACAGAACGGTGTTGCTGTTCATCACTGGAGTATTGTTCCTTGACTGCTGAAGAATTACAAATGTAGTAAGTATAAATAGAATATTTGACTTGCTTATTTCCTAAATTTTCTAATGCTTTAAAGTCAGCTCCTTTGCTATCAGATCACCTCCAGAATAGGCATCAAAGGCAGCAGTAGTATTTACAGACTTGCTAGTTGTTAACTGAAGGAAAATAGAATGCAGGAACTCTCAGTTATGGAATTCACATTTGTTACAACATCCAATCTGATTGATTTTAAAATACACATTATTATTAGTAGGTCCACATCATTCGTATTCTTCTGTTATATCTTGTTTCCTTTAAAATATAAACAATGTTAAATATAATATGCATTTCTGTGTTTTGTTTTTTACAGCACCATACAAGTGCCACCTCATTCTATATGGGTTCCTCCTCCTCATTCTCCTTCTCTTACTAAAAGGACTTTCCTCAAATCTGATGGTTTTCTTTCCCCCACTATACTTTTCACCAAACAGAGCCCCCCAATCAGATCACAGATCACACCATCCACAGAAATTTTTACTTCTGAAACTCTCTCCACATTTCCCACCACAAATCCTCTCTCTGAAACTTCTAGCACATCTAATACTGAAACTCCTGTGTCTTCCACCAGGGTTACCACATTTTCCTCTTCTGAGTCCCTTGCTCAACCTACTATGCCAACTTTCCCTCCCATAGCTTCTAATAAAGCTGTCACTGTTTCCACACTTGCAACAAAATCTGTTACTAATGGTTCTTTCTCAGTTAAATCTGATGCTGCACATCTTAGCAAGTCGATTACAATAATATCTCCTGTAAATTTCACTAAACATTCTACAGTTTCCTCTTCTGAGCCTCCCCACAAACCTTCAATAGCAATTCCCACCTTAGAGATTATCACTAAACCTGTTCCACAAATTAATGCTACAGATTCAACCCATCCTATTTCTGGTGACAAGAATGTTACTACAGCACCTATTCTTCCCCTTACTTCTTTCACAATAACTTTAACCCCTACTGTTAGTCCTATCAACCATTCTGTCTCAGCTTCTCATCCTCACTCTACTGCTGATGGCCATGGTATCCTGCCTAATCGGAGCACAGGTAAATATAGCAAGTAAAATTAATTAATTTGTTGTTGTTGTTGTTCATTTGAATGCCATACAGTGATCTTGCTTTTAAACTTTATTAAACAAGAATATACATGTGAGCTGTGACGTTCCATTTATTATGAGAAACCTGAGACAAGTCTCAAAAGGTGTATACTTAACTTTAAAATGTATTCTGATGTCTTTGGCCATGAGGAGTGATACCTTCCTTCCCTTACTATTTGGTTGGTAACTGTCATAGATAGGTACTGTGCAAATGTTCCCAACAGGTATATTTGGCAGAAAAAATTGTTACAGAGCCAGGTAGGTTCTTTGGGGTTTTTTTCACTATATTAATAATTAAAAGTCTGTATAACAGTGTTGGATCTTCCTTAAAATATTGAAAAAAATTGATTCTGTCTCACATAACATGGTGAGAGACCTTGTGGTTTGTGATGTGTGTTGGTCAAGAGAAATGCTTAGTGTTCAAGAAACAAAGTAAGCTTTGAGAAGCTAGAAAATTATGTTTAAATAAATGCACTTTTCTGTTTGTCACAGGAAATATACTATCACCTACCACACACACAACTTCTGGAGATACTGCTATTAATATCACCACAGCTGAGCAAATCGTGTCCAAAATAGAAAACGATTTAGCAGAGGGAAAAGCAGAGCCCAGAGATGTAGAAAGGATGGTTAGTGAGGTCAGCAGAGTCCTGACTGCTGCTCAACCATTACCACACCACATTTCTAACAGGTGCGTTGTTCTGGAATAGATTAAAGGTGTCTTGGATTGACTGTCTTGATCAATTGACTTCAGCATGTTTTGTTGGGGTTTTTTTTTCATAATCATAATCTAAAATTTTTTTTTTTCTTTAATACACTTGGATAAAACAGAAGGAGTATCATTCTAGCATGACCACCTCTATTATAATATAACGTCCTAGAAACCAGTGGGTTTTTTTGTGTTGACACCACAATAAATGAGTGGAGTCAGCTGTGTTTTACATTGTGCTTGGATTGCTGCTCCATAACCACAGCTTGCCTTAAGAATTCTGCATCAATGTGCTTGGTATACTAAGTTTTTGCTGTTTTGTTTGTTTTTTCTTTAACAGAATTATCAAACTGGTGGATTATATTGGCTTCAAATTGAACTTTTCATCAATATCTGCTGATTTTGTCTCCCCTTCCTTGGCTCTGGCAGTTGTCAAAACCAACAGAATCCGTTCTGAAGAGATATCTTTTTCTGTCCAGGACTCAGCTGATCTCCAGGTTAAACACTGATATTTCTAAATACTTAGAAAATTCTCGGACATTTATTTTTAAGTATGTATGGTTTTATAGTTATACATGACATGAGTTTATTCTTTGTTTATGTCACAGTTTCAGGATCCCTTGTCTATGCTAGTGTCAGAGGAAAAATACATTGTTTATTAAGCCCTCCATAATTTTTTTCCTTTCATTTTCCATAGTGTAAACGAGCAACTCTTCTCAGAAACTGGCATTCAACTAATAAGCTGGTAGAGAGGGTACAGCCAGAACACCAGAATGGACAGAGTACTTAGTGGAATAACTTTCCCTCAAAACCCCTGAATTATGAGTCACTTAATCACCCACCCTGACAGTGCTGAAATTTGTCAAGGAGTGTTGCCAGATGGCTTCATCTGTTAGAAGGAGATTAATTGCAGAGGGTTCCAGGAAGGAACTATTGCACTGCTAGGATAATGACATTCATCTATTTGTCACTCACGACTAGTTCACCTCGCCAAGAAAGAAGTGCTTAGAAAGTTTGGATCCACTTTGTCTCATTCAAAAATCTCCCTCCTGGTTGAGAAAATACTCTGGACATAGCAGGCTTAAGCAAGGAAAGATGGAAATTCTGGACAAATTTTACCCCATTCTGTTCTCTAAAAGAAGGATATAGTTTAACATAGCATGATCCATAAGTAGTACTGGTACTATTCACTTGAGTAAGAGAGGAGTGGGGGATTGTCAGTGAACTCTTGACAGTAATTACAGAAATATGTATTTCAAAGATCTAAAATGAAAATAAGTAATAATTTAATTTTTATTTAGTGACTGAAATGAGACATAATCCTTGTATTTATTTTTTTCAGATCTCTCTAGGCATTAATGCAATTAATGATTTAAATAATCTTGGAACAATTACTCTTCCTTCATCATTGCTGACAAATTTACCTCCTGAAGAGTTGGGTTTAGCTTCTAGAGTTATATTCAACTTCTTTAAAAAGACCACTGTGTTCCAGGTACCTTTTTGATCCTTTCTTCATAAAGTTTTAAACTCAAGTCTAGAGGAAAATAAAATATAAATGGACTTTTTTTTTCCCCACAAAATACATTTCAGATCTTTCTGATTTAAAAAGCAATTTATTTTTGACCAGTGCTCACTCAGCATTATAAATGAGCTTTTGTAGGTGTTCTACTTCTACTACTGCTTCCTTTAAGATTTAAAATCTGATTCTTTTTTGTTGTTCCAGGATTTGTCCTTGAAGAATGCATCTCTAATCAGCAGTGTTATATCATCAAGTGTTGCTAACCTCACAATTAGCAACTTAAAGGCAAATGTTACTGTCATTTTACAGAACATCAGACCTAACCAGGTATGATTTACATTTTGACAGACTTAAAGTACAGTTTTGTTGCCTCCATTGGAGTTGTCGTAGAAGTATTTGCATTCATAGCAGTACAGTATATTACTGTTACTATTTTTAGCATTTTCATGTGTATGTGGGTGAAGTCTTTATATAACCCTTTGACATCATGGTAATTTAAAATTATCAAATGTTTCCAATTGGGAAACTTTTTCCTTCTCTGTGTGGTCATGTTCTAAATGCTTAAAAAATCAGGAAGGATTAGAAATCCCAAGAATTTGTGTAGTGTTAGAAGACATTAAGAGCATTCATAATGTTCTACCAGGAATAGAATCTTAGCATAAGTGCAAGAGCTAGCTGCTGTAGGGTGTCTTCAGATTTATTCAGCATATTTTCACATGCATGTTGTTTTGTTAATTCATTCTGTGCACCTAAATACATTTTTAAACAGGTATATTTGCTGTATACAGCATTTATTCTTGCCTGTATTTTGTAGATAATAAATTATTTGAACATAAGCTTATAGTTTAGTAAATCTTTTTTTTTTTTTTTTTTTTTTTTTTTAAAAGGATAATTCAATAGTTAGTTGTGTTTTTTGGGACTTCAATAAAAATGGTAAGTACTTGATATCACCCAAGATATCATGCTGGTTTAGCTATGTTAACTCATGTTAATTTAAATCAAGGCTTTTATTAATAACAAAGTTTTTTTTTCTTTAACAGGTGGACATGGAGGCTGGTCATATGAAGGTTGCATAGTTAAAGAAAGTAGGGTAAATGAAACAGTCTGTTCATGCAACCATCTCACAAGCTTTGCAGTTTTGATGGTAATTATTAAAAAAAGTTATGCAATCTTACCCTAATTCAAGAACATATTTAAGCATGTGTTACCTTAAGCACGAGAGTTCAGTAAGCACAGACCACTTATGAAACACTATTCGGGTTCTGTTGACTTTGGTATTAGTACTTATAGCCATACAATTACTCATATGCTTAAGCTGCTTGTTGAACATGAAGACTCATTAATTCCACTGAAGTAAAAAATTCCTTAAGTGCTTAACTAATTGTCATGGTTTAGGGTCAGGGCAGCCCCCAGACTGATAACAGACGCTCTCTTTTAACACCCCCTCCCTCCCCAAAGGGGAAGATAAAAAGGAATAAGGGAGAGAGACTTAGTGATTAGAAAAGGAAGCTAGAATAATTTAATGAAAATAATAATAATGAAATATATACAAATATGTACAATACCAGTACTGAACCCAACCTCCCTGATGGTAATTACATCACCATCACTGATGCTGTGGAGTTGGCACAGGGAGAGTCCCAGACTGAGCCCTGCAGCAGCCAGTAGCTGTGTTCAGCAGCTGGATTCTGGCTCTGGGTTCAGGAACACACTGATAGGGATCAAAGGCAGTATGGACAGAGTCCTCCTTGGTGCTCTGAGGGAGAGAACCCCTCAAGAGAGGAAGAACACCCT
>JAOEGS010001861.1:0-14934 GCA_025447755.1 Corythornis vintsioides | reverse complement strand
TTACATTTAGGCAGTTGTTTATATCATAAGGGGAGAAAATAAATTAATTAAATAAATAAATAGATAGATAGATAGATAAATAAATGGATACATACAATTTAAACCAGGTTCTTAATCAAGTGGGATTTCACATTTAGAATATCTCAAGTTGGTAGGGACCCATAAGGTTCATAAAGTCCAACCCCTTGCTCCTCACCACAGGGCTAGGTTGGCTTTTTTGTTTTTCAGTTAACCTTTTATAAGATCCATGATGAAAAGAACTGTTCCTTTTTTTTTTTTAATTGCAGTAGGAAAGAGTTGGGGGTTTTAAATTTTTATTTTTTTTTTAATAAACATGTTATCTGAAATTAACTTCTGTTTCTGTTTTAGAACTTGTATGGAAATACCCCTTCAAGTCCCACACAAGAATTGGTGCTGACTTTTATAACCTATATAGGCTGTGGCCTCTCTGCAATTTTTCTTTCTATTACCCTTGTGACCTACATTGCCTTTGAGTAAGTACCTGTTTAAGCTGCCATTATTCTTGAATTATAATTTCTTACAGTCTTCTCTGCAACATGCTTTCCAATAGTTATGGACTCTGTCTCTTTTAATAATGCACAGATGTGTCTAGTTTACTAGGAAGATGTTGATTTGTTCTTCAGGAATGATAATCTTGTGGACAAGTGAATTAACCATGAGGCTCTATGCAGTAAGAAGTGAAGAATTAGCACTGTTAAATATTTTATAATTATTATAGAAGAAGTGTTAAAGAAGGTGTTCAAGAAACAACATATGTAGAGCAGCACAGAATGTTTTAAATGCATTTGTATTATTTGTTGTTTGACAGAAAATTTTCTTGTGTTTGAGCCTGAACTCCATATTTTGGAAATACTCCTCAGTGTTACTCAGCAACTTTTATTCTCTCATTTTCCCATCATCAAGGATGGACTTGTCTCCATCACAGCTTTAGAAACCCAGTCATTTGCTTGATTTAGTTTAGCAATAAAGAACAGTCACATTTTGTTTTTTGGAAGTTCTATAATGAGAAGTCCAACATGCAATGTAAAAAAAAATATGATGGTACTAAACTCTAAGAATTCAAGTTTGCATTTATGAAATCTTACTATAACAAACCTTATTCTACAGAGTGTTAATTGGGAAATCTTTTGCAAATGACTTTTGCCATGTATAAGTGCAATATATGAAGCAATATTTATAGTGAAAATAATATTTATTTTTTTTTTTTTTAATTTGTGCAGTAAGGACTACAAGAAATGAAGTTATGTCAGGGATCTTTGGACAATTGATGTCATGTCACTAATTTGCTTTTTTTAGGAAAATCCGGAGAGACTACCCTTCCAAAATCCTTATTCAGCTGTGTGCTGCATTACTTCTACTCAACTTAGTTTTCCTCCTTGACTCATGGATTGCACTGTATGATACAGAAGGCCTGTGCATTGCAGTTGCAGTATTTCTTCACTATTTCCTCTTGGTGTCCTTCACCTGGATGGGCCTAGAAGCTTTCCACATGTATCTGGCCCTTGTGAAAGTCTTTAACACCTATGTAAGGAAATACATTCTGAAATTTTGCATTGTTGGTTGGGGTATGTATTTTTTATTCTTCTTTTTTTTTTCTTTTGGATTCTAAATAGATAAATCCTCTTATCAAGTATTCCAGTAAATGTGACACAGTTCAGAAATAAAAATGAAGCAGTGACTAGGTATTCATTATCAATAAACCTGATCCTATATGTTCCACCTTTCTGAGGTAGGAAACTCTCCCCTAACTGCAGAACCAAAGACACTGCAATATAAATTGATACTGAATTTTCCTTGTGCAAGTAAAACAATTTTCAATGTGCATACTTCCACTTCCATTTACCAGATTGATGGCATCAGTTGTGTTTTGAAAGTAATGTCAGTAAGTACATACATTCCATTTCTGGGGTAGTGCTGGTGCTAATAAAAAACAGTAAAACAGATCTAAATGGATAAAGAATGAAAATATGCTGGACCTGATTATTCTCTCTGGCCACTTGAGTAGACATTAGTGATGGCAACAAAATGTTTTCTGAAAATGTGTAAGAAAGAAAATCAGGTATCCTATATCTGATGTTTTAAAATTGGTTTAATGAGTGATGGTATTTGTTGCCTATTCAGAAAGTTTTGGAGTTAGCTATGGAGGAAAATTCTGGATTGTTTGCAAGTTATGCTCCTGAGCAGTTTGAATGCTCTATTTTTTAGATTCTTTCAGACAGCTAATAGTCAACAGAAATCAACAGACAAATGTGAGAAACAACTTGTAGATTTCAAAGAAAAACACAATCTCTTCAAGTTCTCATAGTACTGTTTTTGTCATTATTTTCACTTCTGTGTTTGCTTATAATCTTTTAGGGTTACCAGCAGTAGTTGTATCCATTGTGTTGGCAATATCACCAGATAATTATGGACTTGTAACCACTGGAAAGGTTTCAAAAAACAGACCTGATGAATTGTGAGTTAACGGGAAGGATTTGGGGGATAAGTGGGAGGGAGGTCCTACAAAATTGCTTTTCCTTTAAATAAGAGATGAGGAAGGGAAAGAAGCAATGGGACATCTTTGAAATGCTATAGCTCTACAGTACATCATGTATTTTGTGGTTATTACCTATATGAAAACTCATACCCTTTGGCCAAAAATAGCACGTGCTACAATCTACACCTTTGTCATGTTTATTTTATTGAATTTCTGTTTCTGATAAAGGTTGACAGATTGTTCTTGTGTTCTAGCTGTTGGATCAAAAATAGAGTTGTCTTCTATGTTACTGCTGTGGGATACTTTTCCCTGATATTCCTCATCAATATCAGCATGTTCATTGTTGTGCTGATCCAGCTCTGTCGCATCAAAAAGAAAAAACAACTTGGTGCTCAAAGAAAAACCATTATTCAAGACCTTAGGAGTGTTGCTGGCCTCACATTCTTGCTTGGAATTACTTGGGGATTTGCTTTCTTCACAGTAAATGAGGTATTTACTTACCTCTTTACCATTTTCAACACTTTGCAAGGTAAGTTTATCTTTCATGTTATGTATACAATATATTGAACAAAACATATGGAAATAGCATATTTTTCATTGAACAACAAAGATGTAACTGATATATGCTTTAATATGTTAATTTAATTGTGGTTATACTGCTTTACTGTAATTTTAAGTAGCAGTTATGTTATAGCAAGGTACAGGAAAACTAGCTACTATTTATAGGTATAGTATATTTATAGATAGAAATATTATCATTTTTAAAATGTATGTAAACCAGACAGCACTAGAAGTGACTATTTCTCTAGTTAACAGATCAATTGTAAAATCTCCTTTAATCTAAGTGTTCACATAATAATGCAGTTGATGCAGTGAAAACTGTATAATTTCTCCACTTACAACTAAGGCTTAGGGGTGAGGTGTGACACTGAACAAAGGGCCATTGAGACAGTTAGCTGAATATACCTCAACTGCCCTACTGAAGTTGAGATCCAAACTTCTCCTTGAATGGCACTTTAGAAGAATCTGGCTGATTTTCCAGAGAGATTAAACCATTGCAAATTGCAGTTCAGTATATATACCCCTCCCCTATTTACTGTGTTGATCTTTGACTACCTTACTCTTTGGTAACTTGAGGGGTTGAACCCACCTCTTCCCATGTCTTGCATGACTAGATTCTGTGTGGTAAACCTAATTTGCTATGTGAATCTAAATTCCCCTTTTACAGAATTTTAAGTTAGGTGCTGGTCAAATTTGGATATTTGAATGATAAAGGTGCATAAATTGTATTGGCATTAATTAAGCTTATGCCAGTGTTTCAGAACTGTATTTGAAGTGGTATAGAACCAGCCTTGTAGAGCAACACTCAGTTACATTCAAAAATTCATCTTGAAATCCACAGTTAAGAAAGATACTGAAGCAAAGAAAGATGGGAGTAATCTCTTCCAGTGGGATTTTACATGCTTAACTGGTCTTGAAGGCAGAGTAAACATAACATAGGTATGCCTCTGTACCAGTCTGATCATTTAGTTTTGCTTCATGTTATTTTCTAGTCATTGTAAACATGACAAATCTGTTCTCAGGGACACATTGCAGCTGGAAAATTGTGCAGTCAATGATGGAGCCACTTCTCATTAAAGGGGAATGATGACAATAGACTTTTAGGCAGGGAAAGTTGGTTCCCACGATGGGTCAGTTAGAAGTGAATGAGAAACAGACAATGAGTCTGTAATGTGTCACTGGCAAGAGACAGGGATGAGCCCTGTCCCTTCTTACTTGGCTTTGAATTTATGGTAAAGGGGGTGGTCCCATTTATTTTAGATTAGTTATATTCCTTGTATGAATGCTCAGAATTCTGTAGCAGGAGTGGTTCTGTTGCAGTTGGCGGTAGCAGGTTGGCTGTTAATAAAAGATGGGTCAGTGTCACACCAAATGTTAACAGCTGCACAGGATGACAGTGTCATATCATATCCTCTGTTTGATGTTGCTTTGAATTCTTTTCTAAAAGTGCTCAGTAAATTTCAGGACCTACAGAATTTTCCCCTTCTTATTTGATAGAAGAAAACTTTATGCACTTAGTGGATTTAGTTATAGTTGTTGTTCTTGCATTGTTGTGTTTGATTTGTCTCATCTATGGAACAGAAAAGTACTCGTTAGTGTTAAGAGTTGTAAACTTATTCTCCAAAGACTCATGTAATTTACTTTGAATTAGAAATAGAAAAGAAATAAAGCCAAAACATTTCTCATTAAGAAGTAGTAAAAAACAAATTTGCAAGTCTCTAACAATATTGCTTTGCAGGGTTCTTCATTTTTATCTTCTATTGTGTAACAAAGGAGAATGTCCGTAAACAGTGGAGAAGATATCTCTGTTGTGGGAAATTCAGGCTGGCTGAAAACTCTGGTAAATACTAATGTTTCTACTTTATTATTATTTTTTTTTTTCTCTTTTTTTTTCAGTTTTGGAGTATTTATACTCAGTGTTATGTTCTTAGTATTTTGTAAAAGTTTTTTTAAAATTCAGTAGCTCATGTTGCTGCAGTTGCATTTATCAAAGGCATAATAATCCTCTAGAATTACACTCTTTAAAGGTGGTAGCTGATACAAATCTTAACATGCTGTTGCATTAAGCTATGAACTGCTTCCACTGCAGTATAAAGGCACATCTGCAGAAGACTTTTGATCAGTTAGAAACTGTAAGATTTGTTCCAGCTTTTGAGACAGCTGTAGTTTTACCAGTGACTTCCATGAGAACAAGGTGAAGCATAAGCAACAAAAAGCCCTGTAATTGAGTTTATTTTGTTACACAGATAACATGTTACTGCTATTTTGTTGACTTATCATACAGCTATGTATTTTTATACACTTTAATTTAGAGGATCAACTGTATTTTAGTTAGTTTTCTGATCTGGTCTGCAGTTCTAAAACTGATGGTTGCTTGTATTAGAAAAAGGGAGAAGAGAAAAAATTAGATTCTAATTATTTTAAACATCAAGAATGACAAAATTAATAGGAGAATATAATTCTGTCTACAATACTGTGAGGGAAGTGGGTAAAGCCTTGTTTTTATTTTAATTCAGTTGCATTATTAACTATATTTTAATATATTGCTTGTATGAGTTGTGCTATTTTCTGTAACATATATCTATTGTAGACTGGAGTAGAACTGCTACTAATGGTTTAAAGAAGCAGACTGTAAATCAAGGAGTATCCAGTTCCTCCAATTCCTTACAATCAAACAGTAACTCCACTAACTCTACAACACTGCTAATGAATAATGATTATTCAGTGCATGCGAATGGAAATGGTATGTATCATGCAAAATAGAATGTTTCAAGCTATTATTTTTCTTGTTTTAAAACAGAATTGCTTTGCTCTTTCATGCTAATGTGATGTGATGACTTCATTATAATACTATTCTTAAGCATAGGGTCAGAATATTTCAGGGTGTCCTCACAAGTAATACCACATATCTGGTCTAGAGAACTGTAAATGAAGTTTTAAAATAGCCATTTCTCCCACTCAGTGGAAACTCCTGATTTATATATCAAATAATAGGTAATATTAATTATTAGAGCAATTATACCAGAAGCTGCTGATAGCACTTTTCTTGTCACCTGAATATATGACAATAAAATTCAAGCATGCTTTAAAACTTTTCATATTTTAAACCTTATTAAAACAATGAGTGTAGAAAGAAATAAAGGCTAATAATATGGATTGAAAGTATGGAAGGAATTACATAGGAGGCAATAGAGGAAGAATATTAATGGAATACTCACATGGAAGCTGCTTAGGAGAGGAAAAAGTAAAAGAAAGTGTAACTTATAAAATCACCTAAATAAAGCAAGCACTGCTCAGAGGGGTATGCCTCACAGTTGGTTACAGAGTTAAGTGTTGAAACAGAATTTCTCTAGAACTCTTTATTGCCCCTATGGGGTTTTTAACAAAAGTATGCCTTTGTTGCAGGAAACAGAAGTAAAATTGTCTATCCTTCCTGCACTTACACAGAACCAAACTGATACCCCTCTGCTCTGTTCCTCAGAAGTTGAAATGCAGGTTTATGTAGCACTCCAATCAATTTCACTTGCAGACTGGTGTAGCTTATTTCTCTATTGAGAAAACTAGATATGATTCTCCACTGAATGTACTTAATAAAAAATTATCTTTTCTCGGTGGACATAATCTAGTTTTTCACACTTCTCCTGGACAAGCATCATGCTTCTGTTTTGAGCTCTCAGAAAACACAATCAACTTTTCAAAGAGAAAAATAACTCATCAGTCAGTAATATACAAAAGGATAAGCTGAGCAAAACTTACAGAACATTGCTTCTGTGTGCCCGAGGTATTTTTTCCAACTGATCAAAAGCTGAGGCTAAGAAGTCATTCCATCAGCTAGATTTAGTGTGACATTGTAGAACATACTCACAGAGGCTGTGTTGTCCTCATTTCCTGGCCAATGCTATCAGAAGACAGCAGGTAATCAACAGAATGATCTCAGCAGAGAATCTCTCAGATGTACAGAGTAAAAGCTGTGGAATTCATATGCACTTCCCCCTTAATAGTTGACTGTCCATTTGGATGTACTGGCTGCATATAAGCTTCAGGAAGTGTAATTTGGACATACCACGAGCATCTTTCCAAATTAAGCTTGTAAAATTAATTTTTTATTTTTTTTTTTTAATTTAATTCTCTAATTCCTTTATAAAACTCTCTGTCTGGACACCACAATGCAATAATTAACAGACTTTGTATCTAACAGGTGAGTTGAGAACCAGAATCCAGTAACTCTCACTGTCATCAAATACAAAGCAAGGTAATATTTATAAGTAGAAGAAATATCTTTCAAGAGAGACATTTTCTGGCACAAATGCCAGCATGCCCTAGAGGGTTTTTTCCCCAGCTATGTTAGTTACTCTGATGAAAGATGCTACCTCTACCTCCCCCTGCAACATTTGACATACACAGCCACAAAAGCATGTTGGCTGCTTTTCTCAACAAAGAGGGCAGAAATGTTTCATAGAACTTCTTTGTTGTAGCAACTGAGTGAATGGTCCTGTTGTGGCTTTCTGGAACGAATTTTTGTTGATTTGGGAAGTATTTTAGAATGAGATGCAGTATTGATGGTCTAAACCATTGAGTGATGCCAATTCAGTGGGACATGCTCCAGTTATGTCCTTGTATATTTACATAATTAGATTTTGAAGTGTGAGAGTCTGTATATCCTGTGCCAAGAGCTTCTTGGATGAAGCAGATGACTCGTGGACACAGATGTCTCAGCTGACCCACCTCATCTCCTCTTGTATTTTATTGCATGTTTTGAATGCTGTGAGCCCTGTAGCACATCTTCTTATCCATATCAAAACAGTTGTATGACACCTTGCCTGAATAGTGTGACTAGTTGTTCTGGGTCTTCAGGACTTCCACAAGAAGAGGCCAGACTTCTGCTTGGATAGTTGGTCCTTGCAGCAAACCTCTTTTGAGGCAACTTCTTACAGTTAGTCTTCCAAACATGGGGCAGATGTATCTCTGAAGAGCTGGGAAAAAGCCTCCAAAAGGTAGTTGACTGGTATGAGAAAATAACATTGGACCTTTTAATTTGCTGTACCTGCTTTCCCTGCTCTCAGAGATACAACTTTAAAATAACACTGCAATGCTTTGTTCAAAAAAGTGAGCTTCAAAAAAAAAAAAACATTCTGGAAATTAAGACACATAAATGTACAGAGATATGAACAGTTATTGGTTTGAGCCTCACTACTTCCACTGAAATGCTATTCCAGATGCAAAATTGAATGACCATGGTAAGTTTGTGGTGTCCATACAGCCTGTGGCTTTGCTTGACTAGTGGACTGTGTAGCTTCATCTTTTCATGGCATACTACTATTTCCTTGGTTTCTGATTTTCTGTAACAGGTTTGCATGTTTGGGAAAGCACCATTAGTTACCATATGGCTGAACCTGCATATTGTGAAGAACAATAACTAACTTTTTAAATTTTTTCACAGAATAGCCTTAATTTATTCTCAGGTTTTGCCCTAAGTTAGGGCACAGCTATTCTGAACATTCCTAAAAGAAAACAGTTATAGTCAGGCAGGGGGTTGAACAACTGTATATCCACAACTGCAGTGTCAGCAAGTATGGTTATTGTCTGTCATTTCAGTCTTTACCTGATTTGAGGTGATGAACAATCTTTACTTTGTTTACATTTGTGCCTGTTTAAATGTTTGTTGTCCTTTTAAATTCATAAATAAATACTAGACTTTATATTTAAGAAGTAGGGCCATTACTTCCATTTTGTGGGTCCAGTGGCAGCCTAGTAGGTTGACAAGGAATTTGTAATGTGTGCGTGTGTTTGTGAATTCATTTCTTAGTGTTTAATGAAATGATCCTCTCCCAAAAGAATACTAGTTCTGGTTTTGGTTCCACCATCCTGGTATTTGTTATGATTTCCTCTTGCTGATATGATACATAGGATACCAGGATCTTGGCAGATATTTTACACTTGAGTGCTTTGCAACAGCAACAACAAAACCCAAACAAACAAAAATTCCAACCAGAAGCATTTCCACAAATACTTACAGTAAAAAGATCCTAATTCTCATCAAATTATCTAGAACATGATGCATAGAAGTAGGAGATTCTATCCAGTGAACTGAACCTTTGTGGAACACTTCACTAATGGCCTTCAATCAGCAGTAGTATTCGACATGTTCATTGTAAATGCACTTAAATGTGTAAGATTCTCAGTCTAAATATGGCTTAGACCCATGATTTGAACTATTCTGATTGTCCTTTGGAAATAAATGCTGCATTTGAATGACTTTCAAAGGAAGAAGATATCTTTGTTTTCTGAAACACTTTCTTGTTTCAGATGCATAACAAACCTGAGAAATCTTTTAAACGTAACTTGTTAAACTAGAATGAGAATTATTTAGCATCTTGTCTAGTGATATTTATTCCAGGTCAAAGTGTACATTCTGAGAATTGTGACCTTCACTGCTTAAGATATGAGATCCTGCATAAATACATTAACATATCCCAGATCTCTTGCAGAATATGTACAGAAAAATCCACAATGCTGAAATTGCTGCAGGGATAAAACAAGAGCACGTGAACTTCCAACAGTGACTGCTAGAGCATGGGAGGTTTCATTCTGAACCTTTCTAAAAGGGGATGTACTTTGTTTCAACAGGGCACATTTCCAGTGAGAAGAATGGTGATGTGTGTCTCCATGACTTCTCAGGCAAACAACTTGTATTTGAAGAAAAGGATGATACAGGCAACCAAAAAAACCATATCTCGCTCAGAAGGACTTCAAAGAGGGGAAGTCTGACTTTTATGGAGAAAATGTGATTTCCTTTTAAACAGCACATCGTTTTACAGTGTGAAGTGCAGATTTACTTTAACAGTTCTACATAATGTGAGCAGACCAAGAACTGATTTTATTTAATATATGGTACTGGAACTTCCAAGGCAGCCATGCAATGGATTGACAAGGAAGCTACGATTTTGACAAAGTATATTGGATGTCAGATTACAGCTGGCATATTTCCATTTTGATTCTTCATGAGAGGGGTTTTTTGAGTTGTTAGTTTGTTTGGTTTTTTTACATTTAAAGAAAAGTGTTGGTTAGACTTTTTATTACAACTAAGTTTATCTGGATATAATGCGTTATAGTATCGTATAAATGTAGGAAATTACAACTTGTGCATACAAATGATGTTATCTTTAAAAAATGTTAGCTACCCTGTCTTCAACTTTTTGTATGTTGTAGTACCAAACTCTAGTGATGTACATAAACTTTGCCTTTATGCATCTTAATGATACTTCCATATTTATTTTGTGTAATATAAATTTAAATATTCTTATGTATAGAAAAAATAATTGGTATTTTGGTTTAACTTTTATTGTAAGTTTGCATTTTCCCTTAGTTGACATAATTAACTTAGAGTGACAAAGAAGTTAATTTGTTCAGTAAGTGAAATCCCGACAGTGGTTTAAATATGTTCACTAGATACAGAACTGTCAATAAAACCACTGTCAGTCTTGAATATTCAGCAACCTCTTAGTACACTACAGAGGGATAGAAACTGGGTATCATCAAAGTAGAGTGCCATGAATGAGGGAGCAATTGTCACTGGGTTATTAAATACAACTAAGTTATGTTGGTGGCTTGAGTAAGTCAATGGGAGCTTTTGCCATTACTTTCAACAGGGTCAGTATTTTATCTGGAGTGGTGGTTCCAGAGATGAAACACTGCCATTTCTCCTTTGCAATGGTAGAGAAGTGGGGGTTTTTTAAGAAAAATGACAGCAAATAAATGCAAGCTGCTATATTTAGTAGCTGAGAAATCGTGTTATTGTGTGGCTATTTAAGGGACAGCTCCTGAGCTATTCTAGCGAGTATTTATTCTTGTAGTTTGGCTCTTTGGCTTGCAAGCCAAAACCCTGAGGCACTAGCTAAGTAATTCCTGAAGCAAAATGTCATTCCCTTTGTGGTATTTGTCTGAAAAAGCTGGATTTTGGCTCTTCGTGCACAGAAGCCGAAAGCCCATACAACGTTGTGAAGACCATCCCTGAAGAGAAATTAGCCTGAGTTCTGGCTGTGCCTCTTCTTCCTCACACACATGTGCATCTGTGGCCATTACTTTTTGCCTTGTGTTCTTGGGAAAAGATTGGATGCTTCAGGAGCAAGAGCTAGAACAAACTGGTGCCATGCTGCAGAGTGCCAGACCCTGTAAAAAAGGGACTTTTCTGAGGCAAGTGCACACTGGAGGGGAGCAAGGGCTTTGCTTTCCCAGAGCTGGGAGCCTTGGAAATACTCTTGTCAACAACAAGCTTCAGTTAAATGCCTCCTCTGTTGTAGTTCAGCAATGGAACCTCTTCAGTACTCAAACCCTCTTGTGGTTCTATATGCAATGAATAAGTTCTTTTGGTCACCTATGCTCAAGACTACTCTGAATATGCTTCTACAGTGAGAATTTAAAGTATTTGTTGTGTTTATCCACAAGATTTTAACTGCATGTTATTAAAAGACTGTACTGGAATGCTAGTAGCTGGAATGCATTTCTGTGAATGCTTTAACTATTTGGCTAATTGCCTTTGCACTGTTTCTTGTAAATTTATTTAATGTTCTTGTATTTATATTTTCAACTGTAAAAAAATAAATTTACAAGTACAACATGTAAAATAGATAAACTTTGTCATTCAGATAAATTGTCATGCTGGGCTGTAATACAGGTCTTCAGATTACATCAGCTGCAGTACGTAACCTCTCGGAGAAGATGCTGACCTAGCTCTTACATTTAGTGTCTTCCACATATTTTACCTTTCATGGTCCTAGAAGATTTTAGCAGAGAACACCTAACATGTCTGTGCACTCAACATCAGCCCTCTAGTCTGCAGAAGCTCTTCCACAGCACTGCCATGAGCAAAAGCACATAGCTGTGTGCTGAATTTTTAGTAATTAAATTCTTTCTGAAGAAGCACACTCCACTGACCTGTCATTGACCTGCCTGGAGTCTTCCTGGGATTTTATTTTTGCACACTAACTTAGGTTAGGACTCTTTTAATCATTTCTATTTGATGTATTCCTGGGGGTGGAATTCTGACTTAGCCATTTAAAAACACACTCGTAGTGTAGTAAAATTTTGCACCCACAGCAGCATATTATTTTAGCTCAGTAAATAATTATCATCATTAAACTAGCTGAAAAGGTGTTTGCATGTTGGGTGTTGTAATATCCTTTTGCTACTCCCAGCTCTCGTGCACTGCTGGTAGTTTAGCCAGAGCAGCCCAGAGCTCAGTGACAGATGCAACTCCTTTCCTGAGCATAAAGTAGGGTCAGGTTGTAGCTACAAAGCTAACTTTGGGGCATCTATAGGAGGTTTTAATCTTAGTCATAGATAAACATCACCATGCTGTGTACAGCTGGCACCACCTTGCTCAGCAAACCTGCTCCCTCGACATAAGCCATTTTCTCTGTAAAAAGTAGCACCCTGAAGCAGGAGGGTGGTGCAGAGTTTAGGGGAGAGGGAAGTGCTCTGTGTTCTGTGACTGCCCAGCAGCCCCTGAACGGCAGCTCTAGGCACTGGCTGGTGGTTAATGAACCTCTGGGTAGTGCCCAGTACCCTGCCCGCTGCACAGCACCTGCAGCTCTGCTGCCTGATGGCCATTGCTGAACCAACACAGGTAATGCTGTCATTTCACATGAGAAAACAAAGCAAAACAAAAACAAAACCACAAGAAAAAAAAGTATCCTCTTTGAAGTCTGAGTGAATCCCACACCTCCAGCTCCTCTGCAACATCCTTTCTGTGTTTCAGCACCATCCACACGTGCCGTTGGTTTTCTTCCTGTTACCAGGAGCACAGGGGCAACTCGCTGAAGATTTTGAAAATTGCATGTACACGTGTCATTAAAAAAAATAAATCTTTAAAGTGTCAAGTTTCTGTGCCATAGTTCTCTTTGCCTGACTTCCATTCCACTCCTGCTTATCTGTGTTAAGGAATTAGAGCCTCAAGAGCAGGTTCCTTAATTCCCCACAGGGAGTGCCAAAGGGAGTAGCTGGATTATTTTCATCAGAAATCTCTACATCTTGTTTATTAAGTTGGAAAGCCAAGGCTGGGGTGTGAACATGCCTTAGGAAGACGTTTTTTGTGTGTGTGTTTCATTCTGAGAGAAAAACTCTTAATTTTTTATGGCTGGGGGAAAAAAAAAGGCTTCTGACAAATGTTGTGGCCTTTTGCATTATCTGTTATGAAGACAATGTATAAAAATCGCCTTTATTTTTGACAGTTTCTGCTGACTTTTGTCACCCGTCGTGCTGCGGGTCGCGCTGCTCGGCCTTGCCTTGGGAACGGACCCCTTGCGAGCTGTGGTGCCACTCGCCCTTCTGCGGCTGCAGCTGCGAACAGCGCACGGAGAACTCCTCCGGTGCTTCAGAAACGCTGTTTGGGATTTCAAGCGTCCCAGCTGCACGGAGGCGTCCCTGCTCTCCCCCATCGCGCCGCACAAGCTGCGCGCCCTCATCTGCTCCCGCCGCTCACGGGTATTCTGCGGCGGGCGGGAGGGAGGGAGGGGACTGGACGCCTCGCTCCGCCCCGCCCCGCCTCTCCGGGCGGAGGGACTGAGGCAGTAGGGCCGCCGCCATCTCCGGCTGTTGCCGCGCCTATCGCAGCCGAGGGGAAGAGGGCGGGCCTGGCCGGCGGGCTGGCTGAAGCGGGAGGCGCGGGGCGGCGGGCGGTCCGGCCGGGAGGCGATGATGAGCCGCAGGAACTCGGGGGTTCGCCTGGACGGCTACGCCCGCCTTGTCCAGCGGACCATCCTCTGTCACCAGGTGAGAGCAGCCGTCGCCACCGCCGCGGAACTCCCGGCCCGGACTGCGAGCTCCCGGTGCCGTGGGGCCGGTCTGGAGGCGCGGGCGAGCCGCGGAGCGGGGTCTGCGGTGGAGCGGCTGGAGATGGCGGAGCCGGTGACCGCGGCCTGGATGCCCGAGGGGCGCGACCGGGCCAGCGGGTGGAAGAAAATACCTTCTCCCCGGGCGCCTGGCCTCTTTGCCGCATCCCCCGCCTGAAGAGGATCGCGGAGGAGGCGGTGCGGCCCCGCGGGTGTGCTCGCCGGCCCCCTTGTGTCAGCGCACGTTGGCAAATAGGTGGAAACCGGCACGTCTGAGCTCGCCGACGAGAACACTGCGTATGGAACGCGTTCGTGGCCGTGCGATACACACCCGCCCCTTGCGACACTATAGAGAGAGCCGTAACACCGTTAACTCCCAGGCAGGCCCTTTGCAACGTGCGGGGCAGCATCAGCTCGGTGCGAGTCCCGGGCAGGGCCTGTGAGCCCCGCGCGGTGCGTGTGTGCTGCGGGGCACGTCCCAGGGAGGCCCGACCCCGGCCGGCGGCTGCTGGCTGGGGCAGCTGCTGCTCCGCTGCTGGCGGGGGTGTTTCGGGCTTTCTCCCGGGGTTAAGCCGCCTGGGGGCTGGCTTGTCGGGGAGGCCGGCCCGTGTATGGGTGCAGTAGAGGAATGTCAGGGCTGGTAGGGAAAAAAATGTTGTCCACTCGGTGTTTTTTGGCTAGGGATAAGCGTGGTGTGCTCTGCCTAACGCCCCTCGCTTCGGGGACTTGCAGTGTGCTTTGCAGTGTCGTGCTTCGGTTAAAACAGTCCAGTACCGAAAGGTGACAGCAACAGTTTTTTGCAGTTCCCAAGTGTACTTACCTGCTGGGAGTTACAAGAAACTGAAAAACAGTGAAAGGTAGGATCCAAATTCACTTACATCTGTTAGATTTTTGTCACTGACTGTGATTACAGTCACAGAGTACAGATACCTGTGAATAATGTGTCCAGTTTTGGGCACCCCAGTTCGGCAAAGACAGAGAACTACTGGAGAGAGTCCAGTGCAGGGCCACCAAGATGATTAAGGGAGTGGAGCATCTCCCTTATGA
>JAOEGS010001860.1:42867-64883 GCA_025447755.1 Corythornis vintsioides | reverse complement strand
GGATTTAAAAAAAAATAATAATATAATTTTATAAATATTTTAAATATACCTGTACTTGGCACTGGTGAGGTCACAGCCTGAGTACTGGGTTTGGTTTTGAGTGCTTTAGCATAGGAGGGATGTTGAGATGCTGGAGCAAGTTCAGAGAAGGGCAACAAAGCCGGTAAAGGGTCTGGAGAAAATGTCTTATGAAAAGCATCTGAGGGACCTGGGGTGGTTTAGTCTGGAGACAAGGAGGCTCTCATCATTACTGCTCTCTATACCTGAAGGAAGGTTGCAGTGAGGTGGGAGTTGAATATTCTCCCAGGTAACTAATGATAGGACAAGAAGAAACAGGTTTAACTTGCAGATCCTTGTGCCAGAGGAGGAACTGAAGGCTGCTCATGTGCTGATGTTCACCCCAACAGACCTGAAAATGCTCAAACTTCATTATGGCTGAGGCCAGTTGTAGGTTCTCTACAGCAAGGAACTTCTGACCTGCCATCATGGTGGCATGTCACCTTACAGACTTGGTCTGGACAGTGAACAACTAGCAGTCAAGAGATTGCCTAGAATAGGGCATTTTCAGGCTCAGTAATATCCCTGTGCATGATGAGACCCCACAGATCCTTGTGTGAGTTGTTCCTGCTTGTGGCTGGTCCACTTCAAATGAGCAGGATGCATTTGATGCGTGGACATGTCCTGGGTTCTGCTATATTTCAGCTAAGAGGTCAAACTCACTATGTCGATCATCAGATCAAGTGATTCCTTCTCAATCCATTAGTCAGAAATTGCCTGTTTTGGAAGCAGAAAGTCTTTACTGGCTAAACCTTTGTTTAAATTAGTATATTCCTAGAAAAAAATATTTTCTTTTCAGCAAATATTTTAGTTTCAGCACATGAACATTTTATGACCAAAGAATAATAAAAAAAAAAATAGGCAGTTGAACACTTTCTGACCCATTCTGGTTGTTAGGTACCAAGCTTGCTAGAAATTTTTGTCTCTGCTGTGTTGGTGAAGAGATCTCCAGCTCCTCCATCTGGAGATCTCCTTTGAGAAGATGACAAATTCCATTTTTCCAAAGGCAACAAAAATGTCTTACCTTGGTAAGATTTCTGTTTTGGGACAATCACTTCATATTATGCTACTGAGGCACAGCATCACCAAGCCCTAGCACCCACCACAAGAATGAAAGCAATGGTTTTAACATCATTTGGAAGGATGCCTTCACTAAGTCTCTTCCTGGGTGGGTCAGCTCAGTCAACTGCCCTGTAGAACTGGGAAAATGTAGCAAAAAGAGTGGGAAGATTCTTCCTGGTTGTGATCAGGACAGGCCAGGTCTGAAGGCACCAAGCCATAATGTGGTCTTTCCTTAAATTTCTCCTTTTCCAAGTAAGGCTCTTCTAAGAGCATAAGATCACTCACTTCACTCCCTGGGTTGGGCTCAGACTGTTTCCAGCAAGTACTAAAGCTCTTTTCCTGGGTGATTTTCTGAAGTGTTCATAAACTTTTGCTTCCTATTTTAATCTGAGGTGTTGAGTTTGCTCTCCTGCATCTCAGGCTTGAAAGTAAATCATAACCATTGGGGATGGCCAGGTCCAACATAGCAACCTGCCATGGATCTGGGATGAAGACAAAGAAGATCTGGGCACTAAGATCTGTTCCACTGTAAAGTGGAACAAGGACCAACTCTGTTTAGAAACAGAGGGTTAGCCAAAGGGGCCATCCTCTTATCCTGAGCTCTGATGAACTCGTTGCCTGAGTTTAACACCCAGCCTCAGACAAATCTTCCTGAGATTCCTCCTGCCACTCCCAAGCCCAGTCTCACAGGCCAGCACAGGGCACATGTCTGCTCACATCAGCTTTTGCAAGTCTCTCCTTCCCATTTTGGGGGAGAAAACAGGTATTCTGATGTCTCTACATAGAGACTGCCAGGAATAGAAGACCAAGTGGGGAAGCCTGTTAGGTACCTTGAGATTTGTTATACTGTACGTGGTATTTTGGCAAATTCTTTGCCATAAACTTGGCAAGAAGGGTTATTAAAAGACATCTTAAGTATTTTAATAAAATAAATATTCATTGCTTGCTGTGACTTGTTATAGCCAATGATTCTTGGACAGGGCTGCCTTCATTCAAATCTCTCATCTCTTCCATAGCATGTACAAAACAAGTTTCAGGAGAACAGACAGTTCATTTTTAATTCCTTCTTTGAGCTACTGATAGCTTGGACAGCTTCCAGAGGCCACTGAGTCACAGCCTTCCAGTACTGAAATATGCAGCCTACAAGGATCGAGTTTAGCCTCCGGCTCTTTTCTTTCTTCTGCAAAATACAGGCTAAGAGAGGAGTTCTAAATAGATTTTTTCCCTGAAAGCAGTGGCGGTATCTCAGCCTTGATGCACCAAGTACGAACGGCCACTCAGATGTCATGGGAGTAAGACTGTCATCTTCCTTCCAACGTGTTTAGATCAGGCTGCAACAGCTAGCTTAAAACCAGGCCTTCTGGCAGGGGTTCTCATAAGATTTTCATTTCCTTTCTTTGTGGCAAGGATGCAAGCCATCCACGGCCATGCTAGCAATGACGAAGTAGTGTGGGAGACGTGGCAAGCTTGGGAAAGCTGAGCAATGTGAGGGTGAATGGAGGCAGCATAAAAGCTTTCAACTGCTCCCAGTTCTCTCCCAGCTCCCATCCCAACTGCATGGCAAATAATCCCATCAGCTGATGCAGTGGAAGGCATAAAACACTGGGTAGATCAGAGCTAGAAGGAGATGGTGGAGTGGGCTGTAGGCTTATAGCAATTGAATGAGCAAGAGGCCACTCTGCCAGTGTCGGCAGCATCCTTGGCATCCACAGTTGCTGAGGGAACCCCCTGAAAAGCTATGAGCAGCAAGCTTGCTCTTGATTCTCCTTCCTCCATCCAGCCTGTGCTGCACCACTGCAGCAGTGACAGCATGCTGCCCTGTCCCCACCAGTCTGCAATTGATAACTCACCCCAGGAGGAAAGCCGTTCTTTTTACAGAGACCCTGCTGAGTCCATGACCAGGGAGGGAAGCTCCAGCATCATCTCATGAAGCAACAGAAGTTTGGTGGACTTGGTTTGTGCTCGAGATTCGGACTTGCCTCTTCACAGGGAAGATGCAATATTGTATCTACAGGTTTCCTTCTCTTCTGTGTAAATTTCCCTCATTTTACTGTTAATTTCTTTTGTTCTGCTGCATCATACAGAACTGACAAATGTGAGGATAAACACAGAGTCAGGCTCTGATAGGGGGTCACAGATTTAACACTCACCCTCAAGATATTTATAGACATTGATGAGGTCCCCCCTCAGTCTCCTCTTCTCCAGGCTGAAGAGCCCCAGCTCTCTCAGCCTCTCCTCAGCAGGGAGATGCTCCACTGCCTTCAGCATCTTGGTGCCCTGCACTGGACTCTCTCCAGTAAATCTCCGTCTTTTCTGAACTGGGGTGCCCAAAACTGGACACAGTACTCGAGGTGGGGTCTCACCAATGCAGAGCAGAGGGGGAGGAGAACCTCCCTTGACCTACTGGCCACACTTCTCCTAATGCATCCCAGGATGCCATTGGGGGTGTCAAGGACTGCAAGTATGAAAGCAACTGGAGCTCACCGTACACTCTACTTCAGCCAGTTTATAACTAAGAATTAAGCACTAGCAAACTCTGCCCATGTAGAATTCTCAGGAGAAACTGGATCTTGACCTAAAACCTGGGAACGAGAGGAAAGGTGTTCAGATTGTGAGCAGGAGAAGGAGGTCATCAGCTTCTTAACATTTCAGGACTGTCTCAGCACTCATCATTCTGGAGGAATCACGTAGGCTGTATAAAGAAAGTGAAGGACAGACTGCGGACAGGGGATTGATGGAGAATTAAGACTGTTAGGAAGTATTATCTTTCAGGAAAAAAAGATGGGTCTAATAAAAGATATCTTGGAGAAAAGCAGAGAACAGAGACCAGGGCCATTTCACCAGTCCAGTGACTTGTGGCTCAGAGCATGTGGCATCAGAGATGTGGTTTTCAGTAACACATGTAGTGTGGAATGCTAAGATGGAAGATCATGGTGTCCTGGGTGAAGCTGCTCAGAAAAGCTGCTCAGGCTAGAAGTGCAGCTGTTACTACTATGATGGGATAAAAGATTTGTGGGTGAATTCCTTCACATGCTCTGTACTGCAGGACAGTGACAAAATGGACATCCTGTGGTGCCAAGTCCTCCCATGGGAATTCCTTCTGCCTTGGCAAGTTCTCAGATGATATTAAGGGTGTAAAGGCATCTCCTGTATTACATTCAAAAATTCATCAATTAGCCTTATAATTTCTGATTAGTTTTCTAAAAGGCAGGTAGGGCAGGCAGGGGATTACGAAGCAATTGGCTATGTAATAAAGTGAAAACCTAAATAACAATTTAACTCCTCCATCTTCCTAAACATTCCTACGGAGAAGATAAAGGAATCTACATTTTAAAATTTAAAAGGCTACTCAGGAGTTACAAATGATCCTGAAAACCTGTAAGACGAATCTTCCCTTTAAATTACAGAACCTCTCAAACCTGAAGTGAAAGAAGGGAACTGCTTCCATTTTCCATTTGTGTCATCTATCTTTAGTCCCCCAGAATGCAAAGACTGAGCTATTATAGAAATGAGGCTTGAAATAATTTATACCAAAGAATTCCCACTGTCCCCCCAACCAGTTATAAATATTGATGGGGTGTTTAAGGCAGCCAATCACACAAATATTTTATATTCACACATACTGCACAGGGAATTCCATGTACACTTCTGGTAGGCTCTTACTTATGTGATGTTCAAGGACACTACCTACAGAGACAGCATTTTATGAATAGCAGCTGAGATCCTCAGCTGATGTAAAAAAAAAAAAACCTTCCTCCTTGGGGTTCATCACGCTCCAGGTTCCATCAGTAATGGCAGTGTCAGAGAAACAGCTTTATTACTGGTTCTTCCACACAAACTGGGAAGAAAACAGATGTCATCTGTAGTTATTGATAAGGAACTAGGCTGTGCCAACTAATGGTAGCATGCTGTGCTGCACAGAAGAGCTGCCCTTCATGCTGGTGCCTTCTCCAGCAGACTCAGATGTGCAGGGGTCAGGATAACTCTATCTCCTCCCCATCACAGCAAGGACTGGTCCATCGCAGAAGATTGCATTCCTCTCTAGCAGTGTAAACAAAGATAGAAGTCTGAGAAGTCATGCTGTTCTGTCTCACCCACCTGGACTGCCAGAAAGAAGTCAACTCCCTTGTTGAGAAGTCCAGGGGAAATGCTGATAAGAGTCATGTTGAATGAAAACTTATGATTTAAAGAATATTATGATAATCACAGAATTGTTTTGGTTGGAAAAAATCTTTAAGATCATTGAGTCCAACCATTAACCCAGTACTGCCAGGTCACCACTAAACCACATCCCTCAGCACCACATCTACAAGGTTTTTTAATCCCTTCAGGGATGGGGAATCCACCACTGTCCTGGACAGCCTGGACCAGGCCTTATCAACCCTTTTGAGGAAGAAATTTTTCCTCAGGTCCAACCTAAACTTCCCCTGGCACAACCTGAGGCAGTTTCCATTTGTCCTATTGCTTGTTCCTTGAAAGAAGAGACTGATCCCCCGCTGGCTCCACCTCCTCTCAGGGAGTTATTGAGAACAACAAGGTCTCCCCTGAACTTCCCTATTACATTGTAAATGTTTGAAGAACCAGCAATCCTTGAGTAGTCCACGTGAAGGAATTAAGGGGAAAACAAAGAGGAGAGATGCTGCCATATCTCCAAGTGAGAAGAGGTCTGCAAGTGCTGTGCAATAAGCAATGACCAAAGTGCTACAGCTCCCCACAAGCCAGTGAGGCACAATGTTCTGGCTGCAGTAGTCCCTACATGTAAATAAATTTCCCATAAATAATAATAATCAACATTAATAATAATAATAATAATGAAAAATCAGCATTACTGCACAGGACGCAGGCACTCTGTCCAACCCTCCAGCTCCAGCTAACATGTACTGCCCTCTCCTTAGTACTATTCCTGGAACAACACATAAGTTCAGCAGGAAAAATGGTGCAGTCAAGGCAGCTGGTTGACTCTTTATGTCAGAAGGAGGGCCCTACCACTGAGAAATCATCTTAAGTTACTGGCCCCCAGCTTGTTCCAGCCCTACGAAGGCATAGGATTTGTTCTTGGAAAAAATGTTCTCATACACACAGCTCTCTCCCACAATAGGAGGGAGATTTCAGTGAGAAAGTACATGCCAACACTGATGTTCTGGTACTTTGTACGTAAAACAACACACACAATTAATATGCTTTCTGTTTGGTTACACTGCATGTGGAGGCAGCAAAGACACTGTCTTGAGCTGCTTGATAATTCCATTATAATACTTCACTTGTTTTTCTCAGTGCTGGGGCACTCTGAGACCACATATGTAAGCAGATGAGGAAGGGATGGGTGAATTTCTCCCCCAGGCTGTGTCTTCTGCACATCTAGAATCAGGCAGCTGGGATGGACAATATCAGTAGATGCTATTAACTATCAAGCACTTACTAAAATGATGGTGATACAATCTAAGATGCAAGAAAATCTCCAGCTGCACATTTTTAGTAACAAGGAGACAATGCCAGAGGGGGGAAAAAATTACTCTGGCTTTCCTTACACTCTTTTTTTACATTATTCACTAATAGTCCCTGCTGGAGGGAGCCTATTAGGGTGGATGCATCTTTGTTTTGGCCAGCTCAGCCATTCTTTTTTGTTTTATTTTGTCTCTTCAGATCAACAGGCAAAATTCTTAGAAGAAATAACAAAACTGGGCTCCTGCAGTGGCGAGCTGACTCATGTCTCCAGCTCTATTGCTCCCAGCACAAATGTCTGTTTCTGGAGGCACTTCCAAGAGCCATTGCTACCCAGATGGCTTTGGTGCAAAGAAGGGCCTATGTGAAAAGCTGACTTGAACTGTGCTATCACCACAACAAGGAAGAGTGCAAGGACCTGTGTTTGACCCAGGACAACCCCGTGCATCAGTTTGGCTGAGCAACACACCTTCCTGAAAAGATCCTGCTTGTTAGGGTGGATCTGCCACTGAATGTACACCAGCAGTGCAAAGGTGGAAAATCACATCACAACTCCTCGAGCAACATCTAACTTCAGATGTTGTGTGAGGATAGGACCAGACAACTTCCAGTGGTCCCTTCCAACCAGAGTGATCATGACTTTCGTTGGCAGAGGCAGATAGTGGAACAGGAGGCAACGTCCACAGGTTGAGCCTTGGGAAGTTCAGATTGCAGATGAAGAAATGCTTCTTCCCTGCATGGAAGTGCAGCCCTGGGACAGATCACCAGTGAAGAGGGATCTCCATTCTGATTTTTTTTTTTTTTTTTTAAACATCAGCTAGACAAGGCACAGCTGCTCCAGCCTTGTGTTAGCACAGCCTGCTACAAATGGGAGTTGGACCACAGATCTTTAGAGGTCCCCTGTGACAGTCATTCCCTCAAGATAGCTTACTACATTAAATTGCATGTTTATGGTTTGAGATGCTAACATTGCTGATGTCTGTATGCTGCAGGTGGGTAACAATGGATCCTGATAGAACAAGGACAACAAAAACGGAAGCCTCCCATGTCTAAATCTGAACATGCATTAGTGCAGTGAAATAAGTAATACTAAATAACTACACATTAGGCAGCAGCTGATTATCAAAATCCTTCCTGATTCTGTGGTAGTGAGTCTCACTGCTTTGTAGGTCGCCACAAAGATGGGCAGGTTTTTAGCCCTGCTTCATGGATGTGGTGAAACCTGGTCATCAGCACAATGCAACAGAATCAGAAGGCATTTTCAGCTCCTAACAAACGTGATTAAATTCCAACACTAGATGTTCTTGAGCTATTCTATGCCAACATGCCCTTGGTACATGAAATACATTTAATAAATAAAACATATACTTACTCAACTTCCATCTTCCAGAAACAGATGAGAAGTGTCTGCCCTGTGGGATGTTCTCCAAGCTTTACTGAGCAGCCGCTTCAAGGATTTTCCATGATTACAAAAGCACCCTGACTAACTCTGAATTAGACTAAGCAGTCTCAATTATATAACTCGTTACTACTTCCAAGCATGTTTAGTGGAAAGAACAGGAGTTGTAAAGTATCAGATGATGGGATATAAATTGGCATGTGTGTGAATCAATGTTTAAACAAAGGAACGCCAACTCTTTCTTGGAATAGCAACATTTTGATGTCTCAAATCCCCTGACACTGGTTTCAGAAATGCAGTAACACAAACCATTTGCTGGGTGGTGATTTTCTGAGTACCTTCCCACTTTCATTGTGTATTTTATTACAGGCCAAATGTGACATTAACCGCTATCCACTGCGGCTTGGAGTTAAATACTTGCTCTGTTCAGAACAGCAACACTCAATTAAACAGCATTTTTTCACCATCTACACCCTCTATTGTCAGTGTGTTTAAGGGAAATAATGGGAGCACTGACCTATATTGCGTTTCTTATTATCGATGGAGATGAAGCGTATGCAGGGATTATCAGTGATGTACTGGGCAGCCCAGGGGACATCAATCCGTGTATCAGCTTCATAAAAAAGTCCCAGAGCATAGCGGGAGGAGTAGCTCACAGATTCCAGTTGTTGCTTCTGACTTTCATTAATTACTGTGGGAAAATAAAAAATAAAAAAAAAAAGAAAAATCAGACAATCTCTCTTCTCTCAGAACATTAAATATGTGAATGCTGCGGTTAAGCTGATTATTCTTTCCTGAAAATGACCAGACTGATAAAATGAAAAATTTAATATTAAGACTAGTGTTTTGTAATATTTTTTCTGGGACATCTCTTTGTGAAGTTTTGATGGTACATTATGTAGAGTATGTCCTTCACATACAACCCTCCCCATCTGTTGGTGGATTACCTCCCAGTTCTCTCCTAGTTGCCTCTGACTCAAAATTTTGATGACCAGTAACTTCTTTCCAATTTTTTTCAAAGAAAAAATAATTTAAAAAAATTATTTAAAAATAATTTAAATGGAAAATAAGAGCTTTGGGTTGCCTCTAGCACACCAAGTAAATAATTGTAAGACTGCAAAAAACCAACTGACTTAAGATATCAAGAAAATTAACACGTGGACTCTTGAATCTCTGGGAAAAATAGCCCTGTAACTTCTGTGTCACATTTCAAACAGACAAAGAAAACTCTGCATTTCAGTACACAAAGGGTTAGTAATGAAGTTCAGCTCCTGCAGCTGAAGGTATTTCAAAGTGGTTTAGAACATTTCAGAGCAAACATGAATCCATTCCCCACCTACAATTAACTCTTCTATCTTTTAATTACAGTAAGAGCTGCTTTTTGCCTCAATTTTATAATCTTCCTAAAAAGCTGCATAAAGTAGCATTAGCCCCACTGTGCATTCAAATACTGTTTTATTTCATGCCAAAGAGAAATACAATGGTTTGACTAATTGAGGAGTTAGGAACTATGTATTATTACTTCCTGCTACCAAAGGGATGGCCAGCACTTCTGTGAGCTGGAGTGAGATGTGCAAAGACAAAATCATAGAATCATAGAATGTTTAGGGCTGGAAGGGACCTCTGAAGGTCATCTAGTGCAGCCCCCCTGCAGGGAGCAGGGACACCCTCAACTAGACCAGGCTGCTCAGAGCCTTGGCCAACTTCCCCTGGAATAGCTCCAGGGATAGGGTCTCAACCACCTCCCTGGGGAGCCTGTTCCACTGATCCACCACTCTCAAGAGAAAGAACTTCTTCCTGAAATCCAGTGTAAATCTCCTCTTGTCTGCAGATGTACAGAGCCTCACGTACAGAACGCTCTCCTAACTGAGGTTCCTGACTGGTCTCCCTGATCACACCATGGCCTATACACTCACACCAGACTTACCTAATCTCCAGAACACCACAGAATATGATTAAGTTGGAAGGAACCTTAAAGATCACCTAGTTCCAACCCACCTGCCATGGACAGGGACAATTCCCACTAGACCAGGTTGCTCAGAGCCTCATCCAGCCTGGTATTGGACACTTCTAGGAACGAGGTGTCCATAACTTCTCTAGGCAACCTCTGTGCTGGGGGGATGCGCCCAAGATGGAGAAGAACTGCCCAGGGTGTGGGTGCTGAGCAGCCTAAGCCTCTGCTCAGCAGCACACATGGGCTGCTGCAGGGTAAGGGACATGTTTACATGTGCTCAGGCAAAGGGTTTATTACACAGAGCACTTCCAGCAGCTACAACCTTCTCATGGTGAAGTGTTGCCAAAGCCAAGCCGGGCAGTTGGCTGTGAAGTACCTTGTTTAAGACTTCACTTTATGGACCTATCTTCCACAAGCTATAAAGTTTCAGAAGGTGTTAGGGGTCATTTGGGATGGATACTGAACAGCAGCATGGCAATCAAAGGTAAGTTATCATTTGATCAGCTTTTAAGTATACATGTAGACACAGAGCTGGGCTGGGGGATGCTGGGGAAAGTGCATGGAAGAAGGCAACAAGCCCAAACTGAGCAACATCTCTCTTGGGAGATGGGAGAAGAGGGATGGCAGGCAGCTTCGAGTGTGTGGGCACCAGCCAGAAGTGACAGAGCTGTAACTTTAGAGATCAAAGGGGATAAACAGCTGGGGAGGCTTGTTCAGAGAGGGGAGGGAAGGAACAGCTTCGGAAAGAAGTCACTTTTCAAAGCCCTGGAGAGATGAACTACCACATGGGCTAAGGACACCCAGTCATACTGCCCAGCACCTGGACACTTTTTGGGCAGGGTGGCAGGCTGCTCACTGGCAAGAAGTGAACCCAGACTGAATCCTGCCCTGTCCTTGGGTAAACCAGGGCTGGGAGGGAATGTGCAGGGTGGAAACAGGGCAGCAGTGATTCAAGCCATGTCACGTACCAGTGTGTTGGACTCATGGCCAGGCTCGGGCTTGAGGCAGCTGCAGCAGGTTGCTGGGGGCCACAACTGAGTAACCCAGAGCTTCCCCGGGGATTGGGATCCCCCAGGCTCAGGGACCTGATAATCTGCTCACCCAGGGAAGGGATATTTCCTTAGGGCTGGCCAGGGTTTGTCTGTGCTGCAGCTGTGGTGGTGCCACTAGCCTCTTTCTGACCAGAAATAAACCAGAAATGGCTAACACTCATTAACCTAAACAGTCTGGTTTATATCTCAACATTTTTAAGTGTATTAATTCAATTCCTGATGTATGTTTGCTAACCAATTTGCTTAATTATTGCTTAAGCGTTTTCAATAATATCTGAGGTTCACTAGATTCTCAACCACTGCAGATTTACAATAACAAGGAAGCTTTACAGCTTGAGAAGAAAAGCAATATAGTGATGTCAACACTGAAACCCAGCAACAAAAAAGCTGCACTGTATGCAAAACCAATGCTACAAGTTGCAAGATCAAGATTTTTCCCCTGCTCCATCCATTGTGCATTTCAGCAAGGCCAACAAGTTGATCTAAGGACATGAAGAGAGCCTTCATTTTAAATTTCCATACTTTTATTGGTTTAAATGAAAGCCAGATTGTTTTTTTTTAATGTTGTGTATGAAACCACAAAATAACTATTAATTTTTCCTCTTCCAACAAAAACGGTTAAGATGATTTTAATAACATTTTGGAAAAAAAAAAAGCCCAGCTTTCAGACCACGGAATTGTCCAGCTTACAAGAATCAGCCATAGAAGTATTTTTAAAGCAATACATAAAGACATGAAAATCTTAAATTTTCCACTGACAAACTCAGCTACAGCTGCACTGCAAATGCCACTGAAATAAATGTCCTCTGGAGATTTCATCACATCAAAGCAAGGGGCATGTATACTTTATTTGATGTTTCTCTAGACACTGACAGCAAAGTGGATTACTTATCTGTAACACTCAATAAATATAGTAAGGGCCTTTTATCTGCTGTTCCAGTATTTTAACGTCACCTCACTGCCTCACTCATGTTGTGGGAAGGAGAGGACCCAGAGATCCCATTAGGGCCAACAAAAGAGAGGAAAGCCAAGGCTTCAGCTGGCAGGCTGGAATTACAGGCACCATGCCATTCAGGAGTCCAGGACTGAGCCTAGCCTAATGTTGCAGAGGCCAGAGAAGCAAAAATAAACCCAGCTGCTCCAATGGCCAAGAACTAAGCAGGACAATCAAGGTTCAATCCTGGAAATGTAGTAATTTGCCATCAAGTAAGGAAGAGGGTTGATACTTTCACCTTTATCTTCAGAAAGGCACAGCAGGAGCTAGGGAACACCCATTTCCCACCAGCTCACAGCAGTTGTCCTTGCCAGACTAGACTTGCAACTGCAATTTGGAGTAAGCAGAGATGGGGAAGAAACACCTTCAGTAAAGGAAATGGGTCAGTCTGATAATTAAAGCACAGAGGTTACCTGTAACTTCACACAAAGTCCCATGTACCTGTCACTGCAGGTCACAGCTACTGAGGACAGGGCACAATCAGGTTCAGAACTGTAGGGAAAAGCAGATGCTACAATGTGAGAGGCATTTAAAATACTACTTGTTTTGGAAAGTTTTGCTATTCCTAATTCAGTAGTTCTGAAAGTTTATGGATACTTATTTCCCTGTCAAGTCACAATGCAACTTCAGAGCTCTCCTGGGATGTTTGTATCCAGCTCTTGCATGCACTTAAGGATGTGAGGACAAACTTGGGTAAACAGATTGAGATCCTGGTTTGAAATACTTCCAGGAATGAGAAGGAACACACTCTTACTTTGATTCACCATCCAGGCTTACTGGCTGGCACCAAGGATATTGCATCCTGACAACTAGCAGCTCCAAAGTTGACAAACTAGACAACTAGCAAAACAAACAAAGTAGACAACTAGCAAAACCACAAGCTATTATCACCAGAGCTATTGCCCCATACAGTCAAAATCACTTATGAGGTATGGCCAAGGTAACTGTAAATCTAAAGACACGTAGACATTACCAGACACTAAAGCACTAAGAAAAGTAAACACTTTTAAGAAATGATAGTGCTATTAAAGCAGCAAAATATGAGGGTGCTGGACCTGTAGCTTTTTTTCTTTTAGGAAAAGAGTGTTCTTTTAGTGTTACCTCCTTTTACTGGAAACTCCTTATTCTTCTAATAATTGGACAGCTTTGGTGGGAACAGTCTGAGTTGAGCTTTATGACTTTGCCAGACTATCCTTCCAATTCAGTGAAACTCCTGATCCTTGTGGGTCTTCTTTCAGCACTCTTTTAAGCCATTCCTAGCAAGCAGTCTGGCACAGGTCTGTTTGATGGGACCAGTGGTTTCTGTTAAGCACAAAAGTGCTGCTGCAGCTGTAAAAAATCAGGAAAAATAGATATACTCTGATTTCTATCCAGTATCAAGGGACTTGTATTCCTGTATTAATCCCTCCATATCATTGCACGAGGACTACAGCAGAGAAAAGGTGCTTCTCCAGTCACCCTCTATTCCTCCCTGCTTGAGTTTCAGCAATTAAAAACTTCAGCTGAAGCTCTGCCAGTGACCATGGCTTATGCAGTGCCTCAGTACCAGCTCCCTCCTTGATGATCTGCAGAGAAAACCCTGCCTTTCTTGAAAGGTTCAGCAGCAAGCTAGGATGGCAAGATGCCCTGTGCCCCGTGAGGAAACAACTCATCCTTCCTCACTGCCCAGCTTCCCCACAGTTTTCAGGACCTCATCTTCCTCCCTTGGAAACAAAACCAGTGCTACTCAGCTCTCAGTCCCCACCTGCCCTGGCATGGCACAAAGAGAAATAAAATGTCCTGCCTGTTTCTTCTTGAACTCTCTCCGACCTTCTAGAAAATTTTAGAAAATCTGACACATTTCTGAAGGGTTGTGGTAGATATTGCTTGTTGTCCAGCAGATGGATAAGGTGGTGCACAAGTCACCCTGTAATCCCTTAGGACACAACTCCGATTTTGACTAGGAAGGCTTCTCTCCACCTTCTTCACTTTTTCCGTATTTTATTTCACTGACCATATACTTCTCTCACAGTTAATACCCTCAACTCTGCTACAGACACTATCCCCTAAAGGTTTTTTTTTCCTTTCCTTAAACTGCTTTGCTTAAGAAATTATTTGCAACATCTTAGTGATACCCTGAGAGCAAAGCCACATGCATAAACAGAGATGCTGTCGGTGACACAGTAAGTGGCTAGTGACCAGCACTATTTTAAAAGTTAAAAAGGAAACTCTGTGGTCAAATGGCAACAAAGCTATTCTGAGCCTAGGTAGCAAGTTCAGAGATTTTAGTGCTCACCCAGTTTGGTTGAGTACCTGGAGATACAGTTTATTGTCACAGTGCTGCCATAGCTCTGCTGGGGAGATGAATAATTACTCAGGACAGCCCATGATCATAACCTTCATACAACAAAGCCTCACTGGATACTTCCTCAGCAGGCTTGTGGAGACCTTGCCTATTGATCTCCAAAACAAGAAACTGCTGCCCTGAGCTCTCTAGCTGAGTGGTGACAAAGGGCAGGCTTTTCAGGCAATCCCTCTCCATGCAGTCCTCACCCCTGACCCTGTGCCATGACACTGGCCCTCTGCCACTGCACTGACCCTTTCAAGACACAGCCTGTTCCCGCTTCTGCCTTTGCGTAGGAGGGAGCAGAGGTTATGAGAAAAGCTCCATTTTTAAGTTCAGCTTCCTTACCAAACAGCTTAAGATTTTTTTTAATCGGGCAGTAAGACAGTTAAATGCAGCCATGACTGTATCTGCATTGAACATAGCAACAGGCTGCAATAATTTTTCATATTCTTATTATGATAAGAATAATCCTGTTTGGATCCAGTGCAATGCTCACTCCTGTGTGCATGCAACATCCGTATCAACCTAGATGATTATTTCAAACCACTGCAGCCATGGCATAAAGCTGCTCTAGCTACGGTTTGTGGCATGTGAAGGAAAGGTATATTTAGAAACACAGAAAAGTGGAAAATATAGATTCTGAAGAAAAAAGAAAAAAACCCCCAAACCCTACAAGTAATTTTTTGTGAAATGACTTTGAGAACTAAGCTTGAACTCCTGTCCAGCAGCTGCTCTTGACTAATGATGAGCAATTCACTCACTATTAAACTAGAACCTCCATCAGTTTTCACACACATTTCTTACAGCGTTCCAGTCAAGTTTTGCTATCAACAGAGAAATGAAGCTGCACCATGTCCAGGACTGGGCACAAAGCTGGCATGAAGGCAGAGTTTCACCAGCCCCAGCCTCCTGGAGGAAGGGCGGGTGAGCAAACAGGAGGGATGAGGAGCCAGGGAAGCTGCTCCATGGGATCTTTGCCAAGCCCTGGACCGTGCCACTGCCAGCACACTGCCATTCAGTCACAGCACAGAAAGGGCTGCACTGCTCTGAGAGCTGATGCATTCCAGTGTGTGCACCCTGGCACCACACCAGTGCCTGCCTCCTCCAGCCCAAACTGGCATGGATCTTGTATTTTTGTTGTAGGAAACTAATACAGCATCATGCTGCAAGGCTATCTTTGTGTTCTGTCCCTATAAATTGATCTCTTTTATACCTACTTACATGCTCAGGTCATACCTTTTACCAAAAAAAATCCTTAATTCGAAGCAATCATCTTTTCTGGTACTTTGTTACATATACAAGTTGGATTATATAATAAAGGGGCATCCTCCTCCCACAATTCCATATTTTACTCTTTATCTATATGCTGTACTACACACAGCTGAGGAGCTCTGTACTGTTCTCTTCACCCAGCACTGCTCCGTGTCCAATTTGCAGGTAGATTTAATGAGCACAGTGACATTAGATGCATGTTTTTTTAATTTGTATTAACAGGGAAAACAACTTTTCAGATGAGTTATTTGCACGAATGGGCTGTGAGCCCAGAAGCTGACTCGTAAGCAGAAAATTTAGTCATTTCCTTGATTATGCCATCAGAGGCAATACAACCCCTGAAGATGTGTATGATGACAGCTCAGCTTTTTAGTCTCACGAACCTGCAGCACATGTGACACCCACACACAACACACCTCAGAAATGCTGTTTACTATGGCTTATTAATTGATGCTTTTGATGCAAAATTAAAACCACCTGAGTTGAAAATAGGAAGCTCTGCTAAGCTTCCACCTGGAAAGAATGGGATATTACATTTATAAGCATTCAAAACTAAGTAATTTTTCACTATTCAAAATCTTCTAACAATTACATCACCACTCACCTAAGGAAAGAAAATCAGACTTTTAATGGTTTAAAATACCCAAATTTTAGCTGGGAAATTTCCTCCAGTTTTGCCAGGAAGGGAACAGAGCTAAATACCTCTGTGAAGCCCCCAGAACAGACTGACACCTTCCAGCAAGGAAAACAGATATCCAAAATTTTCCAGGAGACTTTGTCCATGCTCAGAAATTAAGAGCTACTTACAAAGAACCCCAAGAAATTAGTCAAGAAAGTTCAAATAAAATCGAATCCAAAGTACACTCCAGTTTCTATTTTGTAATCATTTAAAGGTAATGATTTAGAGTATATATGTGACATGCTATCATAAAACTCTCGTTAGCATGAGTGCAAATGTAGTTTCCATACTATAGGCAGAGCAACATTTATTATGTGTTATTCTTGCAAAGCCTGCTAGCCCCTGGGGCTGGCACTGAAGTCAACAGGAGCTGAAGAAATCTTTTAGAAAATCTGATTTTATTCAGACACCTCTGTATGTATTTAATATCTCATCTGTGAGCTATCAGACTTGGAGAAGTTTAGCTAAAAATCTAAATAAAGCTCATTGTCACATTTCCTCTGGATTAATCTGCAAATTAATCCAGATTCATCTTCCTGCTGTGCTGTGTCATTACAGAGGACTTAGCAAAGCTTCCTTCCTACATTGTGTTACAAAGTACTACACACACTTGTGTTACTCTCTGGTGCCAAAATGTAAAAGCTCATTACTCACATAATCTTCATCATAAAACATTTAGCAAATAACTTATGAACCTACTGTACATAGCACTGAGCTGAATAATAAAGTCGAGAGGATTTCTTTTCTTTAAGCATTACACTAGTTGCCAAAATAGCATTAAAAGCTTCTCAAGGCAATGAAGAAAGATGTTGTCTTACTGCTTCAGACAGACTAAACACATAAATGAATTAGATCTGCCTGATATTTCTGTCTTCTGCTCTGCAGCACCAAGCAAGGTGGAAGACCTCAGTGGCATGCAAAGCTGAAACATCACAACTGGGGGCACATCCAGAAGCTCTCAGCGCAGGCTGAGTCCTTGCAACACTGCCCTGTTAACTGAATTTAAGCCAACACTCATAACACAGCAGCAGACAGTGGTAACATACTCACAGAATCAACATGCAGCTTTACAATAATGGAAAGAAGTTATTTCTATTTAAGGAAGTGCTAAATAAAATGCTTTTGGGCATTAAAAATTGAGGAAGGATTCAACTGGCCACTGTAAATAAAAAAGTAGTAACATCTTTTCCTCTCTTTTTTAACTAGACTGCACATATCTAGCACTTTACCAGGATGACACAAAAGGAAAGAATCAAAAAGATGCAATACCAAAGCTGCAGGCACATACACAAGGATGTATTTAGCAGCATCATGATACCCTCCTCTTCTGTTCTGTATCTATTTAATCCCAAATTTAACATTCATTTTTCGTTCACAGTCCCAGGGCAAAACAATCATATTTTCATTAGATCTTAAGCTGTCACTGAGGCTGGTCAGATTAAGTCTATGCACCAGACACATGAAGTTAGGATTTTTTTCAATCACTTTACGTATTTATGCTTCCAATCACAAAATAAAAGGGGTACAGAATAAATCACAGCCCTTTCTGAAGGGAAATAGAACACGTTAGAGGAACTAGCACCTGTATTCGCTTTGAACAGTATCTGAATGGAGCTGGTGGATCATGGTGAGAGATGAAGGTGTTGGAAACACCATGCTGACACGAGTTTTGGCAATGAGTGGAAGAATACGTATAGAAGATTCTCCAATCAACTTGCATCTTACGCGAGTGGGCCAATTACAGAACCACACAATCAAGAAAAACAACACTAGAGAAAGAAAAGTCTCTCCCTACCTATCCCTTCTGGTAAGACTTAGCTGCTTTCCTGTCCTAAAGAAGACCCAAGGTCATCTCTGAGTGCACACAAGCCCACCACCACCAATTTTGCCAGCAAAAAAAACAAAACAATTTTTTGCCAGCTTTGCCTTTGCTACTTGCAAGTTTAGGGATCCCTTACATGGCCACACATTTTCCAGGCAAGGAATACCCAAATAGGAGCACCTTGGCCTAACAACATATGAACAGGAACCTGAGTGGCCAGTTCTGGTTTCAGTTTTCAGTTTACTTTTGACACTGAGCTGCAACAGGGTCTTGGGAAAGCCACATCATTCTCCTATATTAAGGTTTTCTAGTGCTAAAACAGAAGTCATTATAATGTTGTTGGGGTTTTTTTTCTGATAATGTTGAGGGAATTAATCAATTAAATTCCTTCATCAGTAGATATAGTAGAACTGAAGTAGAAGATGCAGCTGAGAAATGGTTTGCTGCCATCCTCTCCTCCTGTGGAAGAACAGCTACAGTTTCCTTTCCTTTTTTACTGGTAAGGAAAAATTTGTGTTAAATACTGGGAGGATGTGGCTGCTGCTTTAACTTAAAACTTCAGAAAAATGACTAGTGGGGAACTAAATGACCTTACATATCTGTAGAGAGTTTTGGGGCATCTAGTTTGCTGTTAATTCTCACTGTTAAGTTTTGTTTGCTCAGTTCCTCATAACTCCCTTTTTTAATATTATTAATGCCCATGAATTTCTATCTGCCACATAATTTACCTTAAATGTTTGCAAGCTGCTTTTCTTCAGTTCATTAGTTTGGCCTCAAGTTGCCTATACATTTTATCACCTTCATTTAAGAACTCTGCTAATTAATACTCTCTCTTATTGCAGTAAACCCAGACTCATTGACAAGGACCTCACTGCATATTGATATATCTCTTGGAGAGTGTTGAACCAAGCAGGAGTGGTGTTCTCCCATAATTACAAACAACAAACACCACCACCAAAAACAAACAAAAAAAGACCACAAAATAAACTCTCATTTTTAAAAATTTTTATCTAAGCAGCCTTCTAAGTTTTTAGAGATTGGATGCTGTATTTTGAATTGTTGTTCTAGAGATTAAGCAGATAACAAAGCTAATCTTGCTGGGAAAGAAGACTCTAATGGATAATAGGAAATGCCAGGACTTCAAAACTATACCTGTCTGGACAGATGTTTCCCACAGGGAGAAATTCTCATCCACCACCTTTCAGATTTTACATGACATCTCATCATATATTGACACTGTCCATATGTAGAATATGGATAATTACTTTTTTTTTTTTGTCTTCTAAAATCAAATAGTTTGTGGCTATATTCCTTTCTGGTTTTGCTTGCTTTTATTTTTTTCTCCTGCAGATGAATTAATTATGGACTTTATGGGGCTTTCCTCCTAGAAGTTCTAATAAAGCAAAGACTGAAAAGCTGAAATAAACAGTTTTATCCTTTCACTATTTTTAGAAGAGTGCTTGAATTCTTATGTGCATATTTCAGTAACTAAAAGGGCAGGGGAGAGGTTAAAACATTTCCGATGTATTCCAGCACAGCAAGAGGAAGGATCTGATGCAGGGTGTAGAAAGGGACAGAAAAGAGAGAAAAGGGAAGAAAAAAACCAGGACTCAGTGAAAAACTTCAAGGGAGAAGGGCAGATGAGAATCAAGGTACCAGGTAGCACATACAGAAGAAAGACAAGGTGAAATACAAAGCAGTAAGGCAGGAGGAAAAGACAATGGAAAAGATGGTAGAGGTAACAGATTTATAAAGAAAAAAGGCTCAGGAAAATCACTTTTCCAAGAGAGTGAAGGATAAATCAAGAGAAATGTGAACTAAATGAGGAAAACACAGAGCTGAAGTTAAGAAAGAGGCAGAGCAGAATTAGATTAACAGACATTTTTGTGCATTTCCATGGCAGATGTTCTGTCTCCCTAAATTTAGAAGAGACAATAGAATGAATCCTTTTACTGAATTGGCAGGGTACTTTATTTTTGATTATGTGGTTAAAGAATTACAGTTGCCTTGGCTGCTACTATATGTCTCAAAGCCCTGACTTTATTCTGGTACCTTCGCTATGGGTAATGTGGGTTTTGGAGAAGCTGCTTATGCTAAAATCTTTTTTTTTTTTTCTATTTTTCTCCTTCAACTGTCCAGTGTTCTGCAGCACATGCCAGTCTGATGGTCTGTGCACTTTCTCCACATTCAAGTAGTCAGGCTCCCTAGTTCCTGATCTTTTCACTCTAAAATTTAAACAAGTATTTCATGTTAAAATACGGGGCACAAAAGATGTGCTGGTGGAATAAATCTGATCTATTTTTTTCCTTAGGAAAAAGGACAATTGGATTTTATCTTGCTTCTGCAGTTAATTTGGCCTAAAAAAAAAATAAAACCAAACCACAATCTCTTCTTTTAAGATGTCTCACATAACTTGAGCAAGTTCAGCTTACCACAGTGGACTTGACAGTTAAAAGAGGGCTGCCTACATCTACAGAAAACTAAACATCATGCTGTCTATGGGCTACAGCAGCCCATACTGACCTGAAGACTGAGGCTGAAGCTAAGACAGTTAACAGTTTACATTAAAAAAAAAAAAAAAAAAAAAGATTTTTGAACAACTACTCAACTTAGAATTTAGTTACCACATATAAATTAAAATTTCTACCCATCCCTCACAGGGGACTACCTCAGGCTGTAGGAAACATTGTCAGAATGCAAAAACTCTTTAATAAAAACAGTTCCACTGTAACTGCTGAAAAGAATAATCTAGGGAGGTGCTCTTCTTCTCCCAGATATGCCATGTGAGTTGTGACTTATTCTTCTAAACTGCAGAACCATAAAGTCATAAAGTACCTTAAAAAAATTCTCTTCTGTCATTGAATGTGCAGCACCACTACCAGCCCCAAACAAGTTTTGAGTTCATCCTGCATTTCCAGAAAACACACAGAAAGACTAAGACAATAAACAAATAAATGTGAATAATCATTCAGATCCATTAGTAGATGCAATGGTAAAATACACTAAAAATACAATGAATGCAGAAAGGTTGGTTTGTATTATTGTCTGACTATAAAAAGACTTGTATCACAGCAGGATGGATGACAAAGCATCTTCAAATGCAGAAATGCAGTCCAGAGAAGGCTGTTGCTATTTATAATGACTTGACTAACAACAAAGAATAGATAGTTTCTACTCAAAAGTACTAAACCAGCTGGCTGATCTCCTTGTGGCCTCTTTGATGTAGGTTTTTAACATATCCTGTAATTCTAGGAGCATCATGGAGACGTAGAAGGGTTTGAATATTGTGCCAAAAAGGCAAAGAGAAGTGATGCCAGTAGAGGCTGAAAGTTGATGCTGGTCCCAAAGTATAGGGAGCAAAATCTTATGGGGAGCTCACTTCAGAGGACTGACAGTTAATGGCAACATTACTCCAAAATAGGTCTTCCTGAACCTCTCTTCAGAGTGGCTGCCCATTTGGCTGATTAAAATAAATATATCCAGGCAGTACATGAATTGTTATGAGGTATACAACATCCCTGTATGGTGTAATGCTTAGAAGAGAGAATATTATTATATATTAGAATAATAATTCACATGCTAAGAGGGTGAGGAACTGGTCCAAATGCTTTATCCAGTTCTGATCTTAAAAATGATCTGAAAGAAAGAAGTCAGAGAGGAGGGATAATTAAGAAGCTCAGCACTTTTCTAGACAGAGAATTCCCACCACTAGGAGGGATGCGGCCAGCCCCAGAAAAAAACCCCCACAACACTCCAAGAACAAACAATTAGAAATAAAAGTTTTCAGAAGCTCAGTTTTGAACAGTTGCTTCATCTTTGAAGGCTTCTGCAAACCCAGGATGAATTTTTCTCTGTTGAACTGCCAGATCAAAACCCAAGTATGACACCAAACTGGGAGGAGTGGCTGACACAGCAGCAGGCTGTGCTGCCATCCAGAGAGACCTGGACAGACTAGAG
>JAOEGS010001860.1:10489-22277 GCA_025447755.1 Corythornis vintsioides | reverse complement strand
CCTGGGTGACTTGGTCTAGGTGATCCTGCTCAGGCAGGGGGGTTGGACTAGATGATCTTCTAGGTCCCTTCCAACCCATAATATCTATGAATCTATGATCACAGCACCACACACATGTCAAATAAGCCTGTGATCCTGTTGCTAGCATCAGTCAGCACTATGCTCTGTAAAACCAAAGTTTGGACTCTGCAGCATTTAACAGATGGCAGGTCCTCCTATTCCACTGTTACTTGGTGCAAAAGCAAGAGGACACACACAGGGACCTTTTTTCCCCTTCTCTCATTTCCATCTCTTTTCACAATACCATATTTACACACTTCTCTCATATACTACCATTTCATTTTAATGTTAGGTAATATCAGAATTAATTTTTAGCATTAAAGAAAAATATTCAAATGGTATTTGGTACCATGCATATTGTAACACCTATGTCATACAGGCTTTTTTGGGGATCATATCCTGTTATTACCAGAACAACCCACTGGCTGTAAAACTGTATCCCTCAAAGAGGTTTCAATGAGTTGTCAGCTGCACTTCAAAGCAATCAAACAGTGAATTAGGCACCTCAAAAACCAAAACAAAACAATTTTTATTATTACTCATCACCCTGAAGGATGATAGGCTTTAAACTCATGAGAGCTGATTGTTGTTTTTTCCCTCTTTCATAAATCAGCTTTACTTGAAGGAGACAAAACCTGCAGGCTGGTGCCAGTCAAAGGCAGAACTCTAACATTGCTCAGAGAAAATACATGCAAGCATGTGTGGGCTAAATCATACTGCAACTCTAGCATAAAAAACAATAAAAAAAAGGGGGAGAAGAAGGTAAAGGGGAGAACTGCAAAGTCAAAACTGGAACTAGAAACAAAGTGTACCCTTTTCTGGAGCTGCCTATTGTTCTGAAGCGTGACTCAGCAGAACAAAGGCTTTTGTCTTCAGTTAGAAATAGAATCCATATTGCACAGGAACTGGCAAAAATGGGCTGTCTGGAATGTGACCATAGTTCCATTTGCTTTCATGGGGTTGTACCACAGAAAGTCCCGAACCTTATAGAGACAGTAAATCATGACCCTGTTCCACATAAGCTGATGACACCACAATAAGACTATTTTGCCTGTAAGCATGGAGAAACAGCCAACAGAAAAAGAAAAATTTGTAGGAAAAAAAAAAAAAAAGAGTAAAATGGTCATATTTTATTTTTTACTTTCATTTACTGAATATGCAAATTCCATATTTAAAAATTAAAATAGAAAGAATACTCTGCGAAGGAGTACATTACAGAAGTACTACCACTACAATCCAACAGCTGAACATTCACCATAAAAAATGCCAGCAGCTTTAAGCCTAACATCTATATTTGAAATATTTCCAACCCCTACCATTCTATGATTTGTACTTGATTTGTACTTCCCTTTTTATAGTATGACTGTCACAGATGTAAATGGTGAAGAAAGCTGAAAGGGGAACACGAACATCAAACAGTTTTTAAATCATCTGTTAAAAACATAATAAAAATAGCTTGTTTTAACAATACCAAGAGATGACATCAATTGCTCAGATGTGATCAGACCAAGAGGCTGTAGGTTATTAGCAGTTTAAAGTCAAACACCATGTAGAAGAAGAAACAAGTAAGCAATATGTTCATTGAAGGACAGATTTTTCTGTTCATGAACACACCATGATATCTGTGTTTGGACTAGTTCCCTTTTGCTCTCCTTATCCTCCAAGCATTCCCATATCATCAGAGAGTTTTCTGATAGAAATAAAGCATTATTCCATGTACAGAAGTCACCTGCTGTCATGCATGGCATACTTGCAGTTAAGATGCACAGGGCTTTCTGCTATACAGCAGTTATCTTAGTGAAATAATGCTTATCATCAGTTTGAAAAACAAATCCACCTACTCCTGTGTGCTGGGGCTGCTTTGTTTTGTTTTGTTTTTCTTTTCTTACAAACATGAGTGCCCACATCAGAAGCTTTTGCTTGCTTGCTGAGTGCAGGAGTGGAAACGTTGTGCACAAGTAATCCCTGTCTATGAATATCACAGTTGCAAAACATGTACTAAATAAAACCGTATGCTCTTAGAAGTTTTCACCTCTCCTCTTTTGCTGCATGCTCAAGGAAGTGCTGGGGTAGACCTCAATGCAGGAGTGAGTGCCTGCAAACGCACGCACATTCAGGTTTGGAGAGAAACTGATAAAACACAAGAGTAATTTTGCTAGCTGTTCTGCAGGGTGAATGCATAAGACACTTCATTTTGACAAGAATTATATGATTTGATTCCCATTTTCTCACTTGAAACAGTTGTGAATTGGTGTTAACTGGCACCTGTGATAGATGGTTGATGTTTTAGCCCCAGCCTAATCCTCTAACAACTCTGGGAGCACATACCCCAGGATGCTGTGGAGATGGGGAAAAAAAAAGCATCAAACCACTGTGCTAGTAAAAATAACTGAGTAACTGTGTTAATACAGATTTAATCCGCTGCTGGTTAGAAAGTTCTGTATGCTGACCATTAAAGATGCACTGTGTAGCTCTCCTCTGGAAAGCTATGAAAACAAAGAAGCCATTCTGACCTTTCATTGGAGAATTTTGTAAATTATGATTCTGACATGCCATGATCATAGTTGCTTTTACTGAAACCACATTGCTCTTTTTCCTTCCTTATTTTCTTTTAAAATACATGTTTTGGTGACAAAGGAAGACTGACACAGAATGTGGTGAACAAAGATAAACTACCTCATTTCTCTCTTGGAGCATGACTTCTTTTAGTGATCTAAAGCATACCAAAGGGGAAGTGCCACTACTCCCCTCAGTAGAATGTAAATCTACTCAGATTTCCAGTTCTTAATTATGCAATGACCTCCATCAAGAACTGTTTTCTTTCCTTGGCTAGTATTAGGTAACACACAGACATAAAATGTTGACCTTGTGCTTCGACCATGGTATTTTTCTACTATCCTTTTGTATCTCACTTGCTATGGAGATTGGCCTCAATAAAAGGAGTAACAACAAAAGCAACACTTTCCAACTGCTGCAGTTTCATAATGACAGGACAATTAATGTTGGAAAAGCAAATCAGGAAGACTAAAAAGTCAGGCTACTAAAATGGGAGAGAAGGATAGCAGAAAACATCTGACAACAAACAGTCACAGTATTACACAGGGCAAAGTGCTTCTGTATATTGATATTTAACAAACACTGTTATGCTACACCTCTGTGTTCTTTACCAACTGTAATGAGATTATTTGCAGAGCTAGAGAACAGAAAAGCACCAGACAGGCTTTCCTGTCTCAAAATTGAGTCCTAATTGAACCTTCCTACACTACCCCAGTGGTTATCTGTGTGGTAAGCAGTTAGTCTCCATTTGCACGGGTTGAGATACAGATAATGAGAAGTTCACCTTTCCTCAAAGCTGAAAACACCACTGGCATACAAACCACATCCACAGTCTGCAGCTCCATAGTCTGATAACACTTGTTGCTAGACTACTCTTCAATTAACAGTGGGGGATTTTGCTTGCTTGTTTCAGCAACTTCCTTGCCTGTTATTCAGTTGTGCCTAAAATAAAATCATTAACAGAAAAGATCATGAAATGACTGAATATCATCATAAAAACATATATATAGCTGCGTACACTTGTAACACTTCACCGACAATCAGTACTTTGTTTCATGTGGCTTCAACTGCATCACATGTTCTAGATGTCTTATCTGCTTTATTTCTTTTGTTTTATCACACATTCTTTCATATTGCACCCTCTCAGACTTTCCCAAGGATTTAGACAAGGTTCAACAAGACCTAATGACCTGGGTCATAACAACCCCCTGAGATGCTCTAGGTTTAGGGAAGAGTAGATGGAAAAGTGCCCAGTGGGAAAGGAACTGTGTTTGGTCCATGATGAACCAGTGTGTCCACGTAGCCAAGAAGATCACACCAGCATCCTGACTGTGTCAGCACTAGTGTGGCCAGCAGGACTAGGGCTGGAATCATTCCCTTGGCTCAAAACTAGGTAGGCTGCACCACAAATCCTGGGTTCAGTTCTGGGCCCCTCACTCCAAGGGCTGGAGAGTGTCTAGTGAAGCGCAACAAAACTGGGGAAAGGTCTAGAGCACAAGTGTTGTGAGGAGCAGCTGAAGGACCTGGGGTTCTTGAGCCTGAAGAAAAGGAAGCTCAAAGGAGAACTTCTTGCTCTCAGCAACTCCCTGAAAAGAGGTTGGAGCCAGGTAGGGTGTTGGTCTCTTGTTCTAAGGAACAAGAAACGGGATAAGAGGAAACAGCCTCAAGTCACAGCAGGGGAGGTTTCGGTTGGACGTGAGAAACAATTTCTTCCTCAAAACTCTTGTCAAACCCTGGTCCAGGCTGCCCAAGGCAGTGGTTGAGTCCCCATCCCCTGAGGGGTTGCAGTCACCTGGCAGTGCTGGGTTAACAGCTGGACTCAGTCTCAAAGGTCTCTTCCAACAAAAATGATTCTATGATTCCAAATATCTGATAGTGTTTCTACTTCTTCCACAGTATCTGAGGAGGAGAATATTGTATTGTTGACTGTTATCATCAGAGATGAGAAAGCTAGAAAAAAAACACATATAATTCTAAAGAACAAAGGGGCAAAAACTGAGGAGTTGAAGTTCATTTTGGTTTTTTTTTTTACTTGTCAAAATTATGACCTTTCACAGTATTTTAAGCAGTATTCAAATTAAGACTACAATGTCTTCCTGGAAGCATTTCAACAGCATCACAGATATGTAATTTATTAGTCTACCTGGAGGTGGACTTGGCACAGGCTGCAAAGAATTAACAAAAAGGGCTACTACAGGTATGTCAGCTAGAAAAAGAAGGTCAAAGAAAGTGCACTCCTTTGATGATTCAACTGGCAAACTGCTGAGGGACTCGACAGCTTTTTTGCCTCTATCTTGACTGGCAATGTCTTTCCCACAACTCCCAAGTGGATGTAGCATGAGCCAGGGATCTGGGATGCAAAGTCTCTCCCACTGCAAGGGTGGATTCATGACCACCTGCAGAACCTGAACATATAAAAGTCTATAGGACCAGATGAGATGCACCCCAGAGTCCTAAGGGAATTGTACATCAGTCCTAAGGGCTACAACTACATCAGTCCTAAGGGCTGATGTAGTTGCCAAGCTGCTCTCCATTGTAGTTGAAAAGTCCTGGCAATCAGGTAAAGTACCTGGTGACTGGAAGAAGGGACACATTACACCCTTTTTTAAAAACAATAGTAAGAAGGATCCTGGAAACTACCACCCTGTCAGCCTCACCTCTGTGCCTGGGAAAATCAAGGAGCAGAGACTCCTAGAAGCCCTGCTCAGGCACATTAGTGGACAAGGGAAGAGCTATGAATGTCATCTCTCTGGACTTTCATAAGGCCTTTGACATGGTTCCCCCATACCATCCTACTCTCCAAATTGAAGAGATATGGATTTGATGGCTGGACAAGGAATTGGTTGGATGGTTCCATTCAGAGGATAGTGGTCAGTGGCTCAATGGATAGATATGTGTGGCAAGTGGTGTCCCTCAGGGGTGCATACTGGGACCAGTGCTGTTTATTATCTTCATCAATGACACAGTGGGATCAGATGCACCCTCGCTAAGTTTGCAGATGACACCAAGCTGAGTGGTGTGGTTGACACACCTGACAGACAGGATCCATCCAGAGGGACCTGGACAAGCTTGAGAATTGGGCCCATGTGAACCTCATGAGGCTCAACAAGACAAAGTGGAGCACCTGGGTGAGGGAAATCCTCAGTATCAACCCAGGCTGGGCAGAAGATAGATTGAGGGAAGCCCTGTGGAAAAGAACTTGGGAGTGTTGGTGGATGTGAAGCTGGACACAAACTGACAACATGGGCTCACAGTCCAGAAGTGAATCACATCCCCAGCAGGGTGAGCAGCAGGTCAAGGTGGGGGACTGGGAGATGTGTGTGAGAAATCTGCCCATCTGCTCCACTGTGGTGTGAATCCCACTGCAGAGTTGGGTCCAGCAGTGTAGCCCTCAGCACGGGAGAGACATGGACCTATTAGAACAGGGCCAGAGGAGGCCCCAGAAATTACATGAGGGCTGGAACCCCTCTGCTGTGACGACAGGCTGAGAGAGTTGGAGTTGTTCAGCCTGGAGAAAAGAAGGTGCCAGGGAGACCTTCTTATGGCCTTTCAAGACTTAAAGGGGGCCTAGAAGGAAGATGAGGACAGACTTTTTAGCAGGGCCTGTTGTGACAGGACAAGGGGTGATGGTTTTAAACTAAAAGAGGGAGATTCAGACTAGAGAGAGGGAAGACATTTTTTATTATGAGGGTGGTGAGAGCCTGGCCCAGGATACCTAGAGGTGGTTGATGCCCCATGCCTGGACACTTGCACGGTGCTCTGAGCACACTGCTCTAGTTGCAGATTTCTCTGTTCACTGCAAGGAGCTCGGACTAGATGATCTTGAAGATGCCCTCCAACCCAAAACCATTCTATGATAATGCATATTATGCTCAACAACAACTTAGAAGCAGGCAAAAATAACCAACTTTTAAATGATCATTTGACTAATTTGCCAGTATTGCTCATCAGAGGGATAACTTTCTTTGACCTTCCTTTTCTGCCTAGTTCAGCTCCATTCAAACCTTGGCCTTCTTGACCCCATCCCTCCACAACCAGGCAGTGTCCATACACTCTTCCCAGCATACAAGTCCCTGCTGCCACTGCCTATGCAGTTCCTTCATGCCCTTTAGTTTGATCAGCAGGTCTCAACTCAGCCATGGCAGTCTCTTGCCTTCCATGCCTGATCCCCATGGGGATCAAGAGCTCTTGCACTCTATGAAAAGCATCCTTAAAGATATGCCAGCTCTGTTCTGCTCCCTTGTCCTTGAGGGCAGTTTCCCAGGAGGTCCTGTTCACCAACATCTTGAACAGCTTAAAGTTTGCTTTCATCATCTTCAGGGTCCTGACTTTTCATTTAAAAAAATTTACTTTCCTAAACTTCCATGGGCAGCTACTCTGTTCTCACAAAAGTATAAACCCAATGAGAACAGATCAATAAATCCTTCTTTTTAGTAGAGGTATGCACTTACCCTCTCATACCTGTCTTTACAGAGGAGCACCAATGAATCACTTTTCAGTCCTGATGTATCTTTTAAAGCATTTATTTTGGAAATAGATTTGGAGGCTACTGGCACAACAGGACTGTGATCTGGGAAGTCTATGTGTGTGTCCCTTGTTCTTTTGAAACACGCAAATGAAAGCATATCTTTAATCCCTTTAAATAAGGCAAGAAATTATTTACATTTGTAATAATTTGCAGCAACTGATAATAAATTTGTAATAATTTGTAGCTACAACATAGGGCACTTTATCACCTATATCAATAAAGTCAACCAATCACATCTTCATTTCTCACCTAGCCTGTTCCATTTCCTAAATTTAATAAGCTTGGGAATTGTGAGGCTCCCTGCTTACCACAACAGACAGCAGAGGAACTATGCACACACTGTTTCCTCAAACATAACCAAGAAGCCTGCCCTGAACACCCTAACAGCAAATCCTGATCAGTGAGATCCAAACATTCACAAACACCCATCTCACAGCTCCAATAAGTTACTAACTACTGTTTTAAATCTTCTTTCTATCAAGTCTTACATACCTGATGGTATTTCATCTGGAGAGACAGAACAGAACTCATCACTTCAAAGATTAACATTTCAGTGCTCAGTCAATAAAGTAAGGTTCAAAAGCAAAGCATAAACCAACTTTGGGGCAAACAGGAGATGTCTGACATTTACTATATTCAATGCACAGTCCACCCATTACAAATGATATTTTTTTTTTTAATTACCAAAAAAATTAAAAAATGAAGCAGTGCTCAAAGTTGAGCACAACGTGAAAAATTTCTCAATCCCTACAAACATCACTAGATGAAGAACTGAAAGCAAATACTAAACCAGCTGCTAAAGAAAACAGTGTAATCAATGAACTCAAGACCTAAAGACCTGTGGGAAGTCTCAGGTGCGATTTTTATTCTGGAGTCAACACTAATTATGGATTTCAAACAACTTATTAACATACATGACAAACTCAAGACATTGCCTCCAGGCACACTATTTGACACAGCACACTCATTTATGCAGACTTCACCTTCCATTCCCAGTCATCTGATCTAGGCACAAGGAATCCACGGGCACCTGCCAGCTCTTGATGGGTCAGAAGAACAGAGCAGCTCTTATGATTACAGGTCTTGAACAGAGCTCATGCTGTCCAACATACCACCAACATTAATCAACTTTTAATGACAACTCATGTTACAACATGGAAATAACAGTAGACCTCAAGAAGGCAGTGTTACAAGCATACTTCTGGTTATGAAGCCAGATTCTGTCTTGAAATGAAGTGAGAGCTACAGTAATCACAGGAGACCCACACAGTGCTTTGAAAATGTCTGGTGAGGTAGATTTAGCAGGTAATTTTAATCCTATGGGAAGAGCAAGGTGAACAATAGTAAATTCAGGCTGCTAAAGCAACATGAGTAAATCCAAATCACCACAGAGTTAAAACAGTAACAGGAAATGATAATATTCTGGACAGAAATTACAGAAGAAAAAGGTCACATTTCTTAGCTTCTGTGACAACATAAGCTACTGCCAGTGCTATCTTTTTTATTTTTTTTTAATTTATTTTATTTTCTGACACTCTATCCCCCAACCTAATCTCAGTTGTGTTGCCACGGCTGCCCGCTGGCCGTGCAGGGAAGAGGATTAAGGAACTGACATAGGTTTTAATCTGCTAAAGAACAGGCAGCAAGAGAGAAGTGGGAGAAATCATATTTGTGTCCCTAGATTCACCGTCAGCTTCAAGCCACCCAAGTGCAAATTTCTAAAGAGACAGGGGTTTCACATCTCTCTCAGGGCTCTAGAGCCCACACAGCCACAGCCTAAAGCTGACCAGACTGCTGACACAATCACAGCTTTTTGAGCTGTGGGATTTCCCCCCGAGTGTTAGTTTTCAGCCACATCAGTGAGTTGACACACTTGACACCTTTGAGGCAACAATGTGCATGGCAATGCTTCTGCAAAAGAAAAATCACAAGAATGTTAGGGGTTGGAAGGGACCTAGAAGATCATCTAGTCCAACCCTAAATCTCTACCACCTACAGCAGCTCAATGGATAGCACAGGAAAAAAAAACCCTAAAGTTTTTACAAAAAGTGTCTTAGGTTAAGTTATTCCCAAGGGGTTTTTAATACAAGAACATACCATGCATTCTTGGAAATTACAATGCAAGTGTGAAAAGCTGTCTTCAAGCTCAATGCAAACTTTATGTTTGACTCAATGGAGTAAAAATCTCATTAAGTTTAAAATTTTTTTTTTTTTTCCCTGCTCTAATCCAGATGTGGACTGCACATATAACTTAAAATGACTGCAGACATATCCATGGGAGGCAAAGATAATCTTTGTAAGGAACAGTCTCAATTACAGTGGTATGAGTGGCCAGCAACTATTAAAAAAAGCCTAAAAAAAACTCCACAAGAAGCCACTCAGTCTAGAGGCACTGCCTAAACTACGAAAATATATTAAAATGGACACAGCATTAAAAAAAAAAGTTCCAGTGAAGACTTCTGTCTGCCTATTTGATTGCACCACTAATTAAAAAATAAAAAATTCCAAAGCAAACAATTAAATGTTAAGTCTGCTTGCAAATCTGCACTGGACTTTTCCAGAGGTTTTCAACCTTATAAAAGCAATAGTTTGAGATGTACATTTTACATCAGAATGAAGGCTATAAAGTCATCCAGGTCAGCCACACATTTCTCTCTGAGCTATGCTGAGCAGGTGTGGTAACAGGAAAGGAGGGAGGGCTTTTCTAAATACATTTCCCTGAATCCCCCTCCCCAACACCACCACCCCCCCCAAAAAAAACCAAACAAAAAAAACCCCAAACTACACCACAACATAAACAACCAAAAAAACCCAAACCAAAACCAACAAACCAACCCATACCAGTTAAAACTTTCTACAGAAAAGGATTTTGCTCAAAGGGAGAGATAAATATGCACATTATCATGTTTCCCAAAATCAACCATCAAAGCAACAAGAAAATCAAGTGTGCTATAAATGCCTTAAACAGACTGAAGAGTAAGTTCCTAGGAGCACATTCAAGCTTCTTACAATACAGAAACCATCAGCTCATTAAGCCCATGTCCCATGAGATACAAATAAAGAAGTTTCATAATTGCTCAGTTGGTCACATATTTTGGAAGGGAAGGTTTTTTTTCCCCTTTCAGCTCATGATGAAGAGCAGCTTTGGAAATATTTCTGTCTAAACACAGTCCCTGGATGGTATGAAAGACTGTCAGCTACTGGGAAAAACTGAGAGGTATCTGTGTTTATTGTTGAGATAAACGAATTTTAGAGCATTTATTTGTTCTGTTTCAAGTACATCCTGTGTTCAAATAGCATCACCTTTATTACTTAGGAAAAAACCCTAATGCTTGTACACACACATGGGCTCACCTTTAGCTAATCCTATATTCTTAGGGTCCCACTCTTTATTTTGATATACTGGAATGATATAAGAGGCTAAACAAGCATTTTGTGATCAAGTTACTGACACACTCTGCCAACCTGCCTAGGCAGGGTACAGTGATTACAGAGAGTCAGATTAAAGTTGAACTAGAAGTATCAGCACCTCTAAGCAGGGCTGCCTTCCATGTCAGAATACTTGTAGAAAAAAAATTGAGCAGTTTAGCTAAATCAGCATAATCTGCTGCCAGCCTAACGTGCAGGTGCTCTGAACCTCCCTGGGACTACACAGGAAACTTCAGCTTAGAATTCAAACCACAGATTCATGAGCATTTCTTTGCTCACACACTTCAACTGCTCTGTGCAGCCTCCATGCTGCTCTGCTACCCTTGCTGAAAGCAGACAGTCTTCCAGGAAGCCTGTGGGCCACATGGTGAACTGAAGATCACATCACTGATCCTGCTAAAAATAACTCTCTGGTCTTTTGGGAGGAGAAGGAGATGGGGGTGGAGGGGCACGGCTGCATTATTGTGGTCCCACAGACAGTTGTGCTTCTATTGTACATTATTATACTTAATATTATAATAATATTATATATTATTATACTTATTATTATACAGTTGACTTGCTGGAGGTAGGGTAGAAAAAAATAACAGGGACCCTAAGGAAAAAAATAGAAGACCTGGAAGAAAATGTTTCAGCAACCTTAGCAGGCACTGAAGAGATGCTGAGACAGAATGAGACCCCCTCTTGCAGGCTTTCTGCTTAAGAGTTGTCATCCTGGTCTGGGCAAAGGATTCCTCTGGAGTGGGCAAGCAGCTGCCCCACTCCCTCCAAGTCTGAAGACAAAAAGCAGCATATTTACCTTTTCCAGCATTGTATCTTGCTTTTTCTCTTCTGTTCTCCTTTGAGATCTGTCAAACATAAATTTCAGCTTTCCACCAAAGGCAGCAGTGTTGCCTGACAAGAATAAAATGCAAAGTAGACCTTTAGGTAACATGCAGCCTCTTTCCTTCTCCTCTCCACATCTTTCAGGCTCCCACACATCGGGTTTAGATCTCATTTCTCAGGCAAAGAGTGTCCCTAGATCCAGTGTGGTAGCCTGGTAAGGCTTTTGATAGGTTTTCATTGCATTCTACTAATAAATGCAAAAACAAGCCCATTATAAGCACTCTAAAGAAACAACTAAAAATAGGCCAAGTCAAACACACATTTAACAATACCTGTGGCCTTAATTTTTTTTTTTAATTTTAATTTTTTTTTTTTTAAATTTTAATTTTT
>JAOEGS010001859.1:118466-136042 GCA_025447755.1 Corythornis vintsioides | reverse complement strand
CTTTGGGGAGGGAGTGGGGTTAAAAGAGAGCGGTCTGTTATCGGTCTGGGGGTTGCCCTGACCCCAAACCGCAACAGTCACACAGAAACAAGGGAGAACACAGGGTTGTATAATGTGGACATGTCTAGTCTGGAGGTTGTTAACTCTTGAGTGGCAGTGTGAGTGACATCCAGCACTGATAACTATTTCTCTGCAGTGTCAGTATTGTCCAGTCTATGTCACTTGGTTCTAGAGCCAGGGAGAAGTCCTCTTTTTATTATTTTTTTTTTTATATCAGTGTAGACAATGCACATAAAGACCTATAGAGAAGTTGTATTGAATGTGTATTGAAAGAGCACTGTTCACATCACTGAAAAAGCAGTGTACTCAGAAAAATGTAAGAGATCTGACACATTTAGGTCTAGCTTCCTGTACATTTTGTGCCTACATATATTAACCATTTTTGCAAGTTTCAGTGTTCCTGATCTGACAAGCATCCCAAAAAGTATGTCTTCCATAAGTATGGGACAGGGTGCATGCATATGAAAACAAGGCCACAGGATTTTACTCTAAATGGACCTTTTGCAGTGGCAACATGTTGTGAATATTTTTTGGGTGTTAGGTGTGGATACAACTTTTGTAATGGTCCTATCTATAATCTCAAAAACTAAGATACTGCTTGACTTAGAGATCCAGGGTAAGATACTCCACAGAGTGTCTACTGTAGATTTCAGTAACAGATTACTTAATGCGGTACCTTAAGCCAAATCCTCATTATAAGCACTTTGGCAGTGGAACAATACCAGGATCCCTACCTGTGAACAGTTTGCCTGTGAAAATTATTTATGCCAGTGAAACCAGCTCAACATCACTTTACAGTATCTCAGTAAAAATAAACCAGAAGAAGTGCAGTTGTGCTGCTGCTGCTGCCATGAAGGGTTTTTTTTACCAGCAGACCTCTGCCATTCTCAATGACCAAGTATCCCAAGGCTCTGTCATTCCTATATTCTGTAAAGATATTCCTCCAAGAATAATTACTTTCCTGTTTCTCAGTCATTCCTTGGCATCCCAGCTAAAGACTACTATGTGTGCATTAAAATAGGAAGGTTGAAAAGAAAAACACTCATGTTTTTTTCTGATAAAGTTATAATCTCAGCCTATGGACTATCTTGATTGACATAACTGAATTCTTGTCTCAGGTATTGTGAAGGTACTTCTGAACTCACAGGATATCAAACTAGAATTCTTACCTGGCTTGAAAAGCTGGGATGTTTTAAATCTCCATGGAGTGTTATTATAACTACTAATAAAAAATATCAGTGCTAACACCTTTTCTATATATTTACAGACATCCTCCACAAAAGCCCTAAATCTTCAGGCATTAAATATCTAGATAAATATTATATACCATCATATATTTGTATGTATACGTGCTTATGTATATATTACATATGATTTATCCTAGTAAATGTTTTTAGTTATATTTATAAGCCAGTTTTCATACATGTGAAAGTAGAAATTCAACTTTTAAAACTAGTCACTTTAATAATTAGGTTGAACATAGGAGGTGACAGAAATTGCATAGAACTGGTGTATTTCAAAGAGGAGAAATTGTAAGTGACAGTAACCCTTTATCAATTCATTCCAAGTTAGTTAATTAAACCTGGAATTATTTAAATAAGGTGACAGTCAAAGAAAAAGGTCAATGTTCCAAATGTTTCAATAGGTCTTCCTCATCTCTGGAGTTTAATTAACTCATTTTGAACAGAATAGTCAAAAGTATGCTAAAACTCATAACTCCTTCCCTGTTTTTTAAATGCAAAATGCTTATTCTCCTTGGGCTTTCACAGTGGACTTTCAAACCACCAGCAACTGAAAGATATTCTCTCTGACCTCACTAAAACCACATACTTATACACCTGGAATCCAAAGTAGCTGAAGTGTTGTCTCAGCAGTTCATGGCCAACACATACCATGACTGCATAATCCCCATGGCAGTGGATATACCAATCTCTAGGTCAGGACAATATCTTCAGAGCATCTTATTCATGCACTGAGGCTAAAGGAGACACTGGCCCCTCCATTGATCTGCTTTCACTCTGACATTCTGGGGTCATGAAGACCCATCTTCATTGAAAATAGCTACTACAGACAGGTCTATGTCACTGATTGCTTCCCTCTCTCTCTCTTTTTCCCACAGTAGATTTCACCAGGACAGCTCAAGAATTCAGTCTCTTGATCTGTGAAATTGTGCTGGGATTCAGATGTTGAAACAGACTCGAAGGGGTGGATGCCAAGAAGAAACATGCTGAAACACAGCATGGGTACAGCAAGAGTGTAGAAAACCCTAGGGAAAAAAAGCCTACAGATAAAGCTTTTTGGAGCTTTGTAGCCAAAACAAATGTAAAGTTATAAGCATGTGGCTTGCTGTTTCTTTCCACATAGAAAATTGAATGAACAGAACTGCACTTTAGTGCAGTTTCCTTTTAGGTTTCTTTAGAAAAGCATTTCTCTACGCTTAATAATCTCCTTATAAGAGCAACCTGAAAGATCCTGAATCTTTGGCTGGTTAATAAATTGGAAAAGTGTAATGGCAGAAAGACTGTAGTGTATGTGCATCCATATGAGAAGCCCTAGGATGCAAATTCTTGTTGATGCACTAGCTACTCCATGATGAATTTTTATGTTGTTACCTTTACTCACCAGTAAGCACAGCTTAGTGAGATAAAGGTATCTCACCGCACTGTTTATTTATACAAGTCAAAGAATGTACACAGTCCAGGGAACCACGGAAAAGTGGTACATCTTATAATCACAGTTACTAACAATATGGTAATTTCCCTTTGTGATAATACTCTCAAAATTGTAGCAATTGCAAGGTAAAAAAATTACATGCAAAAAAAAAAGGAATTGTGCCTGAATCCTTCTTTCTACTGCTGTTTTCTCTGAGGAAGATCTATTGGTCTAGAGAAACAGGAATTGAAGAGCTCAGGTAAGACACCAAACCTTATGCTTTACTGCAGTTTACATTAAAAATTGTAGCTGCAGTTTCCTTGTGCCTCTCAGAAAAAATGCAGTCACCTCTCTGAAGCTATGACTCATTATCTGTCATTATCTGAAAGACATTTAAGTAAACAAATGGAGTGTAAAAATTAGGCAGGTGGAAAGAAACCACATTTAAATTCTGGAAAGACAGGAGAAATATCTTAGTTGTTTATTTATTGCCATTTTTATTTTTGTAAGCCTTACACAACAATTTACCATGAGTTGAGGGCAAAGAAGTTGGCTGATGCTTTTCCATGACAGAGCTAGAATAACAAAATTATTTTTTTATTTCTAGCAATAGTATTAAAATACATCAGTGTATTTAAGTGTTCAGTGCTATCTCAAACATAATTTGAAATCTCTAATTGTTTTCCGAGGATATATGAAGACAATTATCTCCTCAGTTTGTGATCTCTTACTACATCTTACTCACAACTTTTCAAAAGCCTTGGTAACACCTGCTCTAGAATTATGAGCACAGTTATCTTCTGGACTGGTAAGACACTGAACCATCAAGGTGATAAGCCCAGTGTAAATTATTAGATGGAAACCATGCATGGTTGTAAGGTTTAAGAGCACCTAATACACTTATCAGCTTATATAGGAATCAAGAAGCATCCAAGTTTCCTACACCCACAGGATCAGCAAGTAGAAAGGTAATATTAGAAGTACAGTTCTACAAACTGAATACAATAGACAAATCCTAATCACCACAAACTTCTTACAGATAATATAAGCTCATGCACTCCCCTGTCGGGTCCACTTATATATATGTTATAACACCAAAACCTCTTTAGCCTAATCTAAAGTACAGATAGATGCAATACATAGATGTCCCTTATACACTGGTGCCCACAGAAAAAGCACAGATCAGTGAAGAACTCAGAGCAAACAGACTTTATCTCAGCTGTTGAGTGCTAATTCATCTGTTCACAACAACTCAAAAGCTGTACCAGAGAACTTACAATTTTATTATTTATTCCATTTCTTAGAAAAAAAATAATTCCAAATAGATCCCATTACTTCATGTCGATTTAGTTATGTCACAAAAATAATAAAGTCAACAATTGTGGCTTTATGATAGATTTTTACAACCCCTATGGGTGCTGAGACCCTAGGTGTGCATTACATGGCCTTGGTTAATTCACATAGGAGACTGATGTTTAGATCTAGGCTGAAATAAAAAGGCGAGATAGAAGTGAGGTCTAGATCACTTTGCTGTGCTTTTTATTAGTTCAATACTTTTATATTGACAAGTAACAGAAACACTAGTTGCAACAATAATGTGTGGAATCCTTTGATAATTTTTCTTCATGTTATTCATCTCTCCACAATTCATTTGAGAGAATGAATTCAAAATTACTAAAACAGAACCAATTTTTATAAGAAAACAATTTCTCAGATTTGCATTAGGGAAGAATTTTTGCAAATCATTTATTACACTGAAAATTCAAGGTCTACCATTTCATAGAGGTTAAAAGGTAAACAGATTAAATGTTCAAATAATATTATATTTGTTGTATTTTTTTCAATTCTATAAAATCATTGCTAAACTAGAGCCTCTTGAGACCCTTGCAAGAGTCATCTCTGCATACCTCTGTTGAAATCAATCTAAAAATAATTAGTATTGTGTAAATCCTGTAATAGGAGCATGCATCTTTGTTAGATCTTGCCAATATTAAAGAGATTTTTTAAAATCTAGTGTGTTTCACCCACTTATTATGATGATTATTAAATAATTTGCAGATCAGAAAATTAATCTGTCCAGTAAATAAAAGCAGATAGTTTCTTACAAATTTTGATTGCAGATGGATTTCTATGGATACATTAAAAAGAAACAGTGCTTAGAAAGAAGTACATTCAGTTTTGTGTGTATTTATTTGTATTTAAATATATTTAAAAACTAAAACTAAAGTGCTTCCTTCCCCTCAAAAAACTCTCTCAGATATTTCAGAAATGGTTACTTTAACACATTTCCAATGCATTTTCATTAATATTTTATTCCACTATCTTATGAATCCACTTCAAGTCACAAACAATAACAAGCACAGTTAGACTGCCTACAAATGTAGCCTCTTTTCAGTGACTTCCAAATACATGGGGATTTAGTTCAATAAGGCAGTGTACCTGAATGACAAAAGAACTCAAGTGAACCAAACTGAAAAGCACAACAGCTGTAGGCTTCTGAGCAAAGTGCCTATGTATTCTGGCACCAGGATGTACTCAAACTAGACCAAAAGCAACACTTTGCATTCAACTTTTCTTTCACAAAAGTAGGACGCTGAACTTTTCTTGATTGCATATTTTATTTGAGATTTCAGAAGGATTATTTCTATCTGGCCTGACCGTCTCTCTGACACATTTTTACTCCTTACTATTTTATGGTGAATGCATCTTTCCATCACTTGCATTTTTCTCTCTTACCAGTGCTACTTCCAGCTAATTTGGCCTCCACATATGAGACTAGTTCCATTTTTTATTTGGGAACATCTAGTGTCTTTGGCTTATAACAAAATGCCCTAACATTTTTCAAAAAGATATTTTATATTACATATAGTACATGCTTGAGTTTCACCCATTAATTATAATTAAAATCTACTCTGCCCTGGTGAGATCTCACCTGGAATATTGCTTCCAGTTCTAGGCTCCCCAGTTCAAGAGAGACAGAGAGCTACTTGAGAGACTCCAATGGAGGGCTACAAGCATGATTAAGGCACTGGAACACCTACCTTATGAGGAAAGGCTGAAAGACCTGGGGCTTTTTAGTCTGGAGAGGTGAAGACTGTAAGGGGATCTAATTAATGTCTATAAATATATAAGGGCTGGGTGTCAAGAAAGCAGGGACAACCTCTTTTCACTTGTGCCTTGTGAGAGGATAAAGGGGCAATGGATTCGAGTACATGAAGTTCCAGCTCAACATGAGGAATCTCTTCACTGTAAGAGTTTTAGAGCATTGGAATAGACTTCCCAGAGAGGCTGTGGAGTCTCCTTCTTGGGAGACTTTCAAGACCTGTCTTGATGCATTTCTGAGCACTCTGCCCTAATTTTGTCCTGCTCTAGCAGAGAGGTTGGACTCAATGATCTTCAGAGATCCCTTCTAACCCCTAACCTTCTGTGATTCTGTGAATTGTTGAAAAGGGCATTTCACTAACATTTTGCATTTATATGTGATAACACATAATTTTGTACAACAGATATTTTTTCCTAGGCATTTAGAAAACTCTTCCCTCTGAACTTTTTTTCAATGCATCCCTTCCTAAATTAGCCTTTTCTATTGAAATATGAATCTTTCCAGATATATGTATTAATAAAATAATAACTGCATTAAACAGATTAAAATCAATTGCCCATTTTTTTTTTTATTTCATTGTAAATCATTTTTGTAACAGAAACCTAAGTGTGTACATAACAACATATCTCTGCACCTCATCGTGTATAAGAAAGGTGGGACATTATTTTCATTGCTTTACTCCATCATACTTGTCTTGATTCCTCATTAGAAGTGTATAATAAAAATGCCATAGAGGGATATTTTTGCTATTTGTTAAAAGCTAGAAGCACTTTTCCAGGAAGCCTGTAACTCCTGAGTTCTACAACCATTGTACATACAATGGTGTAGAGACATGAAGAAATTAAAGGTTTGCAGGAAGGAGATAACTGCAGCCTGTGGGAAGCCCAAGCTGGAGCAGAGGAAAATTGTTGGATGGAAGGATTGGCAAAGAGAAGATGCTACATACTGGCCATAACCTCTCTGCACTATCTAGCCCTCTGCCTCGTGCAGGTAGGTGAGTAGATTGTCAAGAATGAAGGTGAGACTGGGAAGAAGGGGGAGGAAAGGTGTTCTTTTAATGTTTGTCTTTTTTGTTTCCTACTGCTCAAACATTTTATTTGAAATAACATAATTATCCCCAAGTTAAGTTTCTTCTGCCCACAACAGTAATTGGGAAGTAATCTTGCATTTTTTAACAAAACCCACAAGGTTTCTAATCCCCTTTTGTCCCCTGTCCCACAGAGGATGCAGAGTAAGCAGCTGGGTGGAAGTTGGCTTTTATCTAAAGCTAACCTAAAACAAACATAACTGAAACAAAGGGCAGATGGTTTCTGTAGAGAAGAGGGGATGCTAATAAGGAACCAAAATAGATATCCCTATTGGTTCCAGGTGTTGAATAGCACTGAAATCTACTTCAGACCCAACAGAGAGTTTCTGCAGTGAGTAGCTCATCTTTTTTTTTCTTTTTTTTTTTTTTTTTCCCTGCTATTGATGATAAAGCAGTAGTATCTGGGTTGACAATATCTCAGTTTTTCCTTTTCCAATCTGTCACAACATAAACAAACTAAAAGACAAAGTACATTTCACAGTCTATGTGTATAAATATGTATGTGTATATCAAGGTGTGTTCACAATTATATATATGTGTGTATCTACATATATATATATACAAAGGATTTATTTTTTTTCAGTGTTAAAACTTCTGTTTACACTGATGGCCACAAATCCTTTTACAACAGTATGTCTCTGGACATACTGCCTAGAATGGGGTTCAGAGAAGCAGGACTCATGTTCACTAGCATGCCAGGGACAGCCAATTGGAAACACCAAGAAAAATAACATTTCAAAATATGGGTATGTGATGCCTATGTTGCATAGTCTCCAGTTCCAGAAATATGCCCTAGTCAGAAGTCTAGTGGGATGGAGGGGAGAGGGCAAAGGGAGTTGCTGTCCAGGCATAAAGTAGTCATGGACCCAGAATGGAAGATATCAAGAAGTCCTAATGCAATTCATTTTTATTAAAGCATCTATTGTTAGAAAGTCTGAGTAGAAGAGCAAATTCATTTTTAAGAAATAAGGAAACACCTATGTCTTTTTTTTTTCTCTATAATATTCTGTAACAACTTGAAATGTGGACATGAATGAAGTTAAAAGACTGTCAGACTGTTCAGTGATTTTTTTTTCTTGTTTAGGCCAGTTCCACAGGACTCTGCATGCATCACCTCAGCTTTCAAGATGTTATTTTCCTGATCCTAGACACCAAGGATGGTCATTCTCCTTCCTATCTAGAAACAAAATTTGTGTTACTAAAGTATAAGATGGTCAGGCAGGTGATACCAAGCAAGTCTGGAATTATATCAAAGCAGAAATTCATTAAACAGGTTAACTTATAATTCCTCTATGAGTCACCTGCTTCTTTCTAATAAAATGTTTAGCAAATGTAGTCCAGTATTAGGAAATAAAGATGGGAAAGGTAGATACGAGGTAAACTACTTTATAACCAGGGTAATTAGGTTTTGCCTTCCACATCCTAACAGATGCAGTTCGGAAGAACCCTGGGATCTAAATTAAAGTCAGCAGATTTCAACATGGATAGAAGCAACACTCAACCTCTAGCCTAGAACAAGTTAAAAGGAAACTCCATCAGCACGTTTCTGCATTTTGAAGTCAGAACACATTTATTTCTTGATTTATGTAAGATGAGATAAGACAGTGTGAGAGACTTTGGGAGGGGAGCTAATCAGAAGCACTTTTGCAGACTGTAGGACTCAATAAAATCCAGGAACTTTATGAATTGAAAATATTTTTAAAGGTAGGAGGGATTTGCATTCATGCTGACAGCTTCTGTATCAAGTTTAACCCAGTGGGAATTGAAACCGCTGAGATATTAAACCTTGAAAAGAGGGATTTATAATGGAAAGGCTGACAGAACTTTAATTATAGCCAGTAGCACTTTAAGCATACTTAAATGTACTATGTTTTTATAAGGATATTATAAAAACCAAAGGAATAGAGGTCACAGATTAGATTATGCTGGAGTAACCACTGGAACATCTAAGCCTTTAGGCAACATTTTGGCTCATGTTGTCTGACTGAGAGATAAAAAGTCAAATACCTAAGAATCTAGGTAATATTAGACAACAAGATCTTATGGTTTTAGAATTATTTCACTAATGATATTCACTTCTTTATTTTTTTATTTTTTTTTCCCTTGGGAATGTATAATTGATAATTCTTTGCTTTATATAAATAGAAGAAAAAATCAAAATAAGGATAAAAAATCCTTTCCTTGTTTAGGCATTTTTATGCACAACTCACCTAGTATATTGTAATACTTATAGGCATATACAATGTCACTAAGAATCTGCTGTACTAATCCTTTGTGATTTGTTCATTGTCATAGCTCACATATCTTGAGGGTCTCAATGAGGGTCTCTCTTGAGGGTATACATTATATATATATTTAATATTATTAAATAGTATACTATATTAACAAACAATATGCTTAAACAATATACATAAATGTGTAACTTCTAAGTAAAAATTTAACACTAGTGAAAGGAATAATATTGACAACCATGGTAAATTGACTTGTTTGTTTGTGTATAGAGAAGCACTGGGGAAAATGTGTCAGTCACAACAGTGAGTTTAGGGCACAAGACCCAAAATCAGAAGCCACCAAATCTGGCTCCTATGAGGTCACAGTGACCAAAGATATCTCATTAATTTCAAATCTCAAACTGACCGAATCACCTTCTGGTCATGAAGGAACTGAAGGACTATAAAAGTTTGTATTAATTGGTTTATGTCCAGTCCAAGTTCCTCAAGTAAGCACTGGTGAATCTTATAAATACACATTTATATTATAAATTATATTTCAAAGGTTAAAATAATGTAATACAAGTATAAAAGTTGCCACTAGTTTATGTCTTCCACTTCAACAAATAATACCAGGGGACAGCTCTCCTGTGTGCTCATGTAGCCTTTACGTGATTAGTTTATGGGAAGCTCCTGTGAAATAGAATAATCCATTCAGGCTTCACTCTGGGCTCTCTAAAGTCTAAAAGTTAAAAAAAAAATTAGTTATTAATATTACCAAGATTTAGCATGCCCAATTTAAGTCAACATGACTCTCCATGACACACAGCTCAGCTCTTTTGTAGATTTGGCTTCTATTCCCATCCAGGACTAAGCTAAAAGTGAATGGCTTCCCAGTTACCTCATTTGTAAAAGAAAAGGGAAATTACTTAACTTGTTCAACTGAGCAATGTACTTAATAAAAACATTTTGTAAAAGACAGGGTGCTCAGGCTGTTTGATACTGTAGTCTCCAGTTATAAATATGTTCAGTAACTCAAAAGGCATATTAGAGAGAACAAGAATATTCTCCATTTTTTGTAGTATCTCTTGTCTCTTTTTTGAAAGACTTTACAGATAAAGCTAACAAAAAACACAGGCTGCATTTTGTCAAGTATGTCCCTGCTTTGACAATCACAGATTAAGGTGCTGCTGTGATCTAGATAAACAATGTACCACTGTTATGAATAATGATCTGTAGCTGATAGTGAGTTGTAACTAATAGTGAGTTACAGATAATATCACTAACACTGTCTAAACTGCAAGTTCTTATTTACCTTATGGTCTCAAGCTCCTCCTTGCTACTTTTCCAACTGAATTTATGTCATAAACAGTGTGCCTCAGATTAATTTAGATATTAAAAAAAAAAAAAAAAAAAGTATTTTCACATAGAAATCAGTATTTATAAATAAAAAAATATTCTATTCTAAGCAGTTTTAATGCTCGGCTTCAAAAGGCAGGAATGTTAATTGAAAAGACCAAGGTACTCATCATTCCACTTTGTACGTAGGTTGTGTGTACTATTGTTTCCAACTATTTAAAAATACTAAATAGATAACATAAAAAAACATAGAAATAGAGTCAGGAGATGAGGGATCTAATCAACAATGCATCAAGGACCAAGTCTTATTTCTTTATTCATTTGTTTATCCATTATTATTATCTTGAGGTGGTTAAGAGACACTCATTTATCAAGTCTCCTTATTGCCAGTCAAATTTGCAGTCTTTGCAGTTTGTTCACTCTTAGAAGCATGAGGACTGGAAAACAGATTTTCATGCTTTTGTCTTCAGTAACACTTCTCTCTTTCTCTGAACACTGTGAATCAGGCTGACTCACACTCCTACTGACTATACCCTGCTATGAAAACACATATATAGATTTACTGCATTTTGACAAAAGTTGTGAGCTTTGTGGGACTTTGTGCAGGGCTGTGTTGCAAGGCTGGGGGAAATGCAAACATGCTGGTCATTTGTGAAAGACTGCAAAATGGAAGATGGGGAGAACATTCATGGACCAGCTCCATCAGTGAGACCAGATACAGATAGGAACATAGCACATAGGAAAAATTTGAAGGGAAAATATACATTTCATTTCAGGTGTACATAAAAGAAATTCACAGTTTAACTGTTAGATTTCAAAACATAAAGTTGGCTCTGACACTTAGGATAGCAGCCAGTAACTGGTTGTATCTGTAGGAGCACAATATTGTAGAAATTTACTGTGTGCTCCTACTGCATTGCTGCAGACACTTTATATTTTCCAGACAATCCTCTGGAAAAAGTACTGAATCTAAAATACTAAAAATTATCTTTCTTTCTCCTTTTTAAAATATCTATTGACTCACTTTGCATTTATCAAGTAACATTTTACTGCACACTGTTGTACTGATGTAGATACAGGAAAAGCAGCAAGCATAATGTATAGACCATGCAGAGTGATTTATTGAACTGGTTGGTTGGTGAAAAACTAAGCAAAGGGCTAATCTGATTTATGGTTCTAATTTGTTTGGTCACAGTATTGCTTGTCTTATTTATTTATATATATATATATTTTTGTAGTATGAAAAGATTACTGTGAATGTTAAACTTCAAAGAATCATTACCTCTGACATTTGCAAGTGTGCTCAAATTGAGTACTTAATTACAAAATCTCAAATGCATGTTTTCTATAACTTTTACTTTCTTAGGGAAGCGCTGTTTGAATATCTGTCTTATATAAATGAAATCTATATTATAAGACAGAAAGCAAAAATGAAAAATCAACTTGTCCTTTAAAAACTAATTAAATTTTTTTGTTTTGAATTTTTCAACCTTGTAAAATGTGATCCTTCTACAATTCTCACCACAGATAAAACTCACTGAAATCTCACTTAAATCAGGTAACAACTTGCTTTTCTGCAAAATTCCATGACATCTATTGTGATTTTCTGTTTCAAAACAAACAAACAAACAAACATAATACCTATACCCTGAGGGAAGCACTGAGAAAAAAAACCCACAGTACTATTAAAAATACAGCAGCAAATAGCTCCTAAGAAAACTTATCTCTAAAAGTGATTCATTACTACAGAATAGACATCAACTTCACTTTTTCATAACTTTGTACCATAATAAACTAGAAGACCTGCTAAGGAATTAATAATTTTTAAGTTTTTTTCACCGACAGCTTTTAAATACCTTTATTTGCAGTGAGTAATTAAACCCATAAAAAATATTCCACTTATCTGGAATTATAAATACCTATCAGGCATAGACCAAGAGAAACAAAGGTTTGTCCTCTGCCACAACTGAGTTTCCAGCAGCCTCCAGTGGACTTTGAGCCAGGTGAAAAGCGATAAAGTGTGCCATATACAAGATATAAGGAATGCTGCCAGTTGTCAAGGAATAGTACATCATGGAAAAAGAAATTTCAGCCTCCTTTGTGAGTTTTGGCTTTTTCTTGAAAAACACTGCTTACTTTTTCTCCTCTGCCAGCCTTGCATGTTTAGCCAAATAGAAGATTGGGATACAAACATTTCCTACAGTTTTCCCTAGAAAGTGAAGGACCTTTACTGAAAGAAGAAAGAGGAAGTCAGTGTATGGTTAAAAGCAGATGAGAGGATAGGGTAGAGATGGGCAGAGGAGAGAGGAAAAGGCTGAAGGAATATGCAAGAAATGAGGCAGAAAACTTTTAAATATCCATGAGAGCCTGGAACCAGCAGGCAGATAGAAAAATCTCCTATTGGTGTGTTAGGCCTAGAATATTCTAAATATCAAATAATATTGAATTCATGTGCTAGTCATCATTACCAAGAAATTATTTTTGCAAGTCTTGTAAAACATGAGATCACTACAATGACCAATTCTAGGTCATAACAGCACAAGCTGCTGAACAAATACAGCTGCATAGGCAATAACTTCTAGCAAGTCAAGTAGAAGAACAAATAGGTTGGCTCTAAAACTCCCTTGCTACTAGAGAAATCATGAAGCAGAATTGTACTTTTGGTGACTTCCTGTTAAGAAGACTGTGCTTTCAGGAAATATATTGACTCTCAGTCAGGACTGAGAAGCAGTGTTATCGACTTAGAGATAAGTCATCACATTGATTATACTAGAAATGAGGGAGAAATCCTAGTGCTATAGGCCTATAGAGAAAAAGAGGTGAAGTTGTCTTCTAGAAATTTAATTTCTAGTACCCCAGGTTGGTGCAATTCAAAACAACGTTTGGTTAGGTGCAGCTGAACTACAAGGATGACAGCTCCCCTTCAAATACAGCCTACATTACCCTTTATGCATTGCTCTACTTGTTCACTGGCCAGCCTGCAGAGGGTTAGTGTTGGAGGCTCACAGGATCACCTCCTGCTTTTGGAAAGGACTTGGATCTTGCAGGCATCAAGTCCTCTTCCAGCAGAGAGCAAGTTACAATGAGTCATCCCATGTGTCAGGAATCATACAGAGAGCTCTCTGTTCAGAATATTAATAGGAAGCAAGTCAGTGTAATACATTACAGGCCTGCCCCATAGCATTCGTGTTGTTTCAGATGTGCTGCAGCAAGGTGAGGAACTAACATCTGCAACTTCACAAAGTTGTGATTTCAAAATCTTGCAAGAAGTGATAGGTGAGTTATGGGTTTCCATGATCATTCAACAAAGAATCAGACACAGCCGTTCATGTTTTTTATCATCCTTCCTCAGCATTCTGCACTCTTTACAATTAATAAAACTGTTCAGCTGTTGGGTTTTCTTTTTTGGACAAGTAGAACCTAGGAAAGAGAGCCACAACCATTGTTTTAAAATTTATGTCTATCCTTTGATATGTCATTTTAGTTGGCAGTAGAAGCAATGAGCAGAGAGAAACAGTGAGAGGACAAGTTTGAAGGAAATAAAGAAGCCAGAGTAATATAACAGTATATAGGATTAACAGAGGTAAAGTAGATTGAGGACATCAAACAAAGTTGCAGGGACCCTTTCTGAAATAGGGTGCATAGGGACCAAAGAGGAAACTGGAAGATACATCAAATTCTCTGGATAAAACCAAAATTCGTTCTGCCTGTTCATGCCATCAGCAATTCTCTCCCTGATGCTCTGTGAACTGTCATCCTCCTTTACAATTGCTAATTAAAATTGAGAGCATTTTCTCATTCTTCAAGGTAGGGCAGGCACTGCGATAAAGGATAACTATCCAGTAATATCTTACTCCTGTGCTGTAAGTTACCTAGGCTAAAGAAACTTACCTAGGGTGTTTTTTTCCCCCTGAACAACAGCATACTGCTTGATTTAGGGGATTGCTTACTGGAAACCTGTGAACAAGTAGGCTATATTCAGAGCTAGTGTCCTTCCTCTTTATAGTCCTCTGTGGAGCTCAAATGCTAAAGGCTTCTTTAACATGTTGTACATTTTCTCATTTTTAAAAATTTATGTATTCAATTTACCATTCTGGCTTTGTTTTGTTTCTTGTTCCAACAGATATCATAAAATTAATAATTCCTTATTCCTTTTTGAGTCCTTCTAGTTTGCACATCAAAATAAAAGAAATCCTTGAATATTGTTCCAATAAAAACAAAGGAATCTTTAATATTGACTGCTCATACCTTTGCACATTTCAAAGTTCCACCATCCTTTTCAGTGTCTAAACAGCCTTCCTTTAGGATTTTTATTTTTAAAATGTTAATGACTTCCTCCTCCTAGGAGATGTCTGTTTCTGGGCAAGTTTGTCAATCAACATTTGTATAGATACAGTATTAAACATTATACATTTACATGGCAAATAAAAACCATATCAATCAGTCAGTCTAGAGAGTTCTCAGTAATCTGTGCCTGTACTTTTCATTGCCCAAGGGAATAATATGAAAGAGATCTACTAATATTCATTCAAATGTAAATCTGAATTTCACATCACCTTTACTTGTGACCCATTTGTTTTTGCTTTCCTTGAATGTTAAAGCACTCAAGAAAATACATGAGAAATTGTATCCACCAAAAACTACAGAGCCACATCTGACCTAACGAAGCACTGACCACAGTCCCACTTCAAGCAGAGGCTGGCCTAGATGATCTTCTAACTAACATTAAACCCACTTTTAAAAAGGGTAGAGAGGATGACCCTCGGAACTACCAACCTGTCAGCCTCACCTCTGTTCCCGGGAAGATCATGGAGCAGATCCTCCTAGAAGCTGTGATAAGGCACATGGAAGACAAAGAAGTGATTAAAGACAGCCTGCACGGCTTCACCAAGGGCAAGTTCTGCCTGATCAACCTAGTGCCTTTTTACAATCAGTGGACTAGGGAAGAGCTATGGATGTTATCTATCTGGACATCTTCAAGGTCTTTAACATGGTGCCCCATTACATCCTTCTTTCTAAGTTAGAGATATGGATTTGATGGGTGGACTGTTCAGTGCATAAGGAACTGATGGCTGGTTGTGGAGAGTAGTGGTCAGTGGTTTGATGTCCATATGGAGATTGGTGGCAAGTGGTGTCCCTCAGGGGTCTGTACTGGGACCAGCATTGTGTAATGTCTTCAAGAATGATTGGTGGGTTGAGGGCACCCTCAGCAATTTTGCAGACAACACCAAGCTAAATGGTGCAGTTGATATGCCAGAGGGACAGCATGTCATCCAGAGGGACCTAGACAATCTGCAGAAGCAAGGCTGGTTGAACCTTATGAGGTTCAACAAGACCAAGTGCAAGGTTCTGCACCCGGGTCAGGACAAAACTCATTATCAATACAGTCTGGGGGATGAGGAGATAGAGAACAGCCCTGTGGAAAAGTACTATGGGGTGCTGGTGGATGAAGAAATGGACATGAGACAAAAATTCACACTCGGAGCCCAGAAGGCCAGTTGCATCCAGGGGTTGTATCAAAAGAAGTGTGGCCAGCAGATTGAGAGAGGTGATCCTGCCCTTCTACTCCTCTCTGGTGAGACATTACCTAGCATACTCTGTCCAGCTCTGGAGCCCTCAACACAAGAAGGGCATGGACCTGATGGAATGGGTCCAAAGGTGAGCCACGGAAATGATCAGAGAGTTAGAACACCTCTCCTATGAGAACAGACAGAGTTGAAGTTGTTCAGCCTGGAGAAGAGAAGGCTCTTCAGAGACCTTGTAGTGGCCTTCCAGTACAAGGCCTACAAGAAAGCTGTTGAGGGACTGTTCACAAAGGCATGTAGCAATAGGATGAGGGGCAATGGTTTTTAAAGGGTAGATTTAGATATGACATTACAAAAAAGTTTCTTACTATGTGGATGGTGGAACACTGGAACAGGTTGTCAAGGGAGGTGTGGAAGCTCCACCCCTGGAGACATTCACTGTTAGGCTTGATGGGGTTCTGAGAAACCTGGTCTGATTAGAGATGCAGGGGAGTTGGACTAGATGACCTTTAAAAGTCCCTTCCAACATAACCATTCTATGATTATATTATATGAATCTGTGATTCTGAAAATACTTTCCAGACACAAGACACACATTTCCACATCCACAGAATGGAACACTGATCTCTACATTATGTTCTAGTGAAGGATCAAAACCAACAGCAAGTGAATGTGCTTAGCTAGCTAAATTATAGTTTCTCAGAACTGCATATTCATTTTGACCACTAACAAGTCATGTTGAGCTGACAAGCTACCTAAATAAGCTATACCATCAAAACAATTTTTTTATGAATCTGTACAGCTGAAGGACATACGGTGATTGAGAGAAGAGCAAAATAAATTCCTAATCTTAGAAGGGGAAAATATTATTGAATAGATTTTTGAACTATATTCATTACTAGATGAAAATCTGATGAAAGGGTAAGTTTTCCCAGAAACAATTAAAATATTTATATATATAAAGATTTGATTAAATAGAGTTAACTCAATAGATTTTGTTGTACGGAATTTTACTGGACTGAAAGGAGGTTATTCCAGAATTGAAGACTGGACTTATTTAACATTTTCATCTTATCAGTGATGAAATTATATTTGATGGTGACATGAACTTGCAATACACATCAATAAAAAGGAATGTTTTAACATTTTATAGAAACAAGTAAATTACTTTGGAGGTTGTAGTAAAGAAAATAGTTTTAAAATTAATTATACAAAGTGTAAAGTGATGCACTGAGGGATGAATACAAAGAACTGCTCTAACACCTATTGCTAGCTGGAAATGGCAGGAGAGAGACCCATATGTAGCAATACTACATATTATGACTATGTCCCTGTACTACCTTTAATGCACCAAATGAAGTATTTCTAGTTTATCTCAGTTTATTTGCTTTGAATGTAGTTTTAAAGTTTCATCTTACATGACAAAGAAATTGTTATATGAGATTAGGCAAGTAGCCAAAAGTACAATTTAGAAACTGAAGATATTAATAATAAAACAGTTCTCTGATCCCATGAGTAAATTCACTGGATCCCATGAGTAAATTCACCAGAGTCAATGGAAAAGCAGAAGTGAAGCTGCT
>JAOEGS010001859.1:95048-111229 GCA_025447755.1 Corythornis vintsioides | reverse complement strand
GGGGGGTTGGACTAGATGATCTTCTAGGTCCCTTCCAACCCCTAATATCTATGAATCTATGAATCTATGAAACATATCTGTGAGGACTCCTACATCCAGCGTAAATGCCTACAAGCTAGTCACTTTACAGGACCTTTAAATACATGCCATGATGATTATTTTTCTTTTTTAATTTTTTGCTTGTCATGTGAATGTTAAGGACAATCTTTAAGTATTTCCAGAGACTTTCACAGTTCTGCCTGTCCTATGAAAGCTGATTCAAGGATTTTGTACTAAAGACTCTGATCATGTTCATCCTTCATCTCAAATACCTTCTGATTTCCTTCTGAAATCCCTTTCTTCTCACAGAACATTTAAATAATTTTCCTTGCACCGATACAAACTCTATGTGTTATGAGAAAGCGGCCACTACAGCAGGATATCTTCTTTTCTGCAAATGATTCCATGTTGTTTGTTCTGCTTGCTTTTTCTCTCTTTGGTCATTATGTGATTAGTATTTTGCCTCAAATTCTATGGTATCCTGACAATAACTTAGGTCAGTTCAAAATGCTATAATTTCTTTATTTGTTCTGTACTTCTCAGCTAAAAAGATCAGCAATGTTTTTGAAGAACGTGGATTGATTGTAAATCAACTTGGGAGTAACTGTGAACTAATTAGCACAGGGCATTTTAACATAAATTGGATGGATGAAAAAACCTATTCAATTAAACACCTGTTTGTTGAATGAGGTTTGTCCTTCTTGATTAATGAGCCTGCAAAGTTAAATAACAACCCAGGTAAATGCTTTTTTATCTACTGAACTCTTCATTGAGAAGAGTTTATTGAGACTGTCTATTACGATTCAAACCAGATGAAGAAATTCAGACTTTTTAAGAACTGTTGTCCTGTGATTTTAGTTTAAAGAGAGGAAACTGCCATATATTAAAGGCTTAGCAAAGCTTATCTGTGGTGACTTTACAATTGTGTGATGGATAGCCAGCTAAGGAGGAAAAGATACATTTTAAATGGTCAATTTGGCAGCAAACTGGGCCTTCTCTTCTCAGACACAGTACACTGCTGGAGTTCTTTTGGTGAAACTAGGGCAAAACCAGTCCATGACACCCATGAGGTACACCTTCTATGAAGACATTCAGTTCTGATTTTTTTTTAAAAAAGTAAAACTATAGAAGAAATTTTCCTGTTTTGCTGCTGACCTCTGCTTGGAAAGTGATCTTTTAAAATCTACAGTAATGTTATATTTAATGGTGAGAAGATAGATAAATAAAAGACCTGGGGAGTTATTTGTGAGAGGTATTAATGAAGCAAGGCAACAGACAACTAAATTCAAATACTATCAGTGCAAGAGCAACACCAATAAAAGCAAGCTAAACATTTAGTTTCAAATCAATTCTGCTGAGCCAGAACTGAAAATGGCTGCATTGTTCAGATTCCCTAGAACAATGAGTTTTAAGACTCATGTGTATTTTATTTGTTGATTTGATTTCTGACCTGGGGCACTAAATTCTAGGACTTTCAAAAACTTATCTTCTAAAGCCACTTGGTCAATGGTGGTATTTTCTTTCCAAAAATAGCCTATGGGGTTGTGATTCTCTTTCCTTGCAAAACAGTTTTCTGGAAGATGCTTGATCATCATAGTATCTCTAGGATATAGTAACAGCATGTTCTGAAATATTTTTGAATGCAGGTGTTTTGATAAATGTAACTCCATTTGAAGGTTTCCTCACCATTAAGTGTTCAGGACCTCTCTCTGTGTGGGGCTTCATAGGGTGTTCAGTAGCTCAGGTTTAATTTGGTTTGGGAAACTTTTGCTATGCACAAATTAAAACTGCATTTATGCTTGTTCAGTAAGACTATAAAGCCAATACTTAATGCACATGACACAGCTAAGTAGTACAATTGAAGGGAGAATGGGAATGAAGATGCTAAATATTAACAGCAGCAGAGCTGGAAGCTGTTGGGTCTAATAAAGGTTATGTCTCTGTCTCACTGAGACATGTTAGACAACTGATCCATCTGTTCTTTCATGAATCACCTGGCACAAGGAATGATGATTAGCTGCATCAGAAATATAACACGATGCTTAAGTGGTGTTTGAGTAGTGTTTTAATTGGCTTGTAATGGCAAGAAAGGAAAAGAAATTTAATTCAGCTAGAATGATAGAATGGGATTTCTGCTTAACTGTAGAAACAGGCTTTGGAAGACTGTGACAGCAGTCAGCACAGGTGACATTTGGGTTGACTGAGGTGTGACAGTCAGTAGATGTTAAGGTCCCCTGCTTTTAACTGCACCTGGCAGTCACAACTTCAGAACTGCTGCATATATGAGTCAGGAGGCAAAGGATAGAACCTGTTCTCTCTGGCAGAACTGGGATGTCTGATTTGCATCTCAATTGCCCATGCTTAGGGAAACAGTACTTCAGAGGTGCAGATGTTTCCTAACTAGTTTGTGTGAAAAATGCAGGTGAAAGCTCCACAAGAAAAAATTACCTCTGGTGCCCAAACTAAATGCTTATTTCTCTAAAGGCCTTAAATCACCTGCTGTTCTTTGCTGGCTGTAACAGACTTTAGGCAGTCTCTTTTGGACAGAAGCAGCATGGTGCACCAAATGTAGAACTGTAGTTTAGGGGGCTGAACTGGAGATGGTGACTTTCCTGTAGAAGTGAGGAAAATCTTCCTATGCTATGTAGTAGCAGTCCCCTCAGTCTAACAGGCAATACTCTTTAGGTCCTTCTGTGAAGATACCTACTTAAGCAATTTTGTCCTATTCAGAATAACCCTGTATGGTTAAATGTCTAAACTTGTTTCTTCTGAGAACCTACAGCTTGCTGGAGATAATCAATATCCAGCCCTATTCAATATATTGATCAATGACCTGAAAAAAGAGACAGAACATACTCTCATCAAGTTTGCTGATGATACAAAGCTGGGAGGAATGGCTGACATGACAGAAGGCTATGCTGCCATCCTGCGTGACCTAGACAGGCTAGAGAGCTGGGTAGGGACAAATCTAATTTAAATTATATATATGTGTATAGGTTGTTTATAAATGTATATGTGCATATATATGTATATATAGTTTACCTTAAAAGGTTGGACTAGCTGAAACTTGAAGTCCCTTCCAACCTGATATTCTATGATTCTATGAATCTAATGAAATTCAGTCACGGCAAGTGTAAAGTGCTGCTTCTGTGGAAGAACAACCCCATGTATCTGTAAAGGTTGGGGTCTAATCTGTTGGAGGGCAGCTCTGGGGAAAGGGATCAGGGAGTCCTAGTGGACAACACAATATCCATGAGCCAGCAATGTGCCCTTGTGGACAAGCAGGCCAATGGTATCCTGGAATTAATTAGGAAGACTGAGGACATCAAGTCAAGGGAGGTTCTCCTCCCCCCTCTACTCTGTGCTGGTGAGGCCTCACCTGGGGTACTGTGTCCACTTCTGGGCTCCCCAATTCAAAAAGGACAAGAAACTGCTGGATAGTGTCCAGCACAGGGCCACTAAGATGATGAAGGGCCTGGAAAACCTACTGTACAAGGAGAGACTGAGAGAGCTGTGTCTGTTTAGCTTGAAGAAGAGGAGGCTGAGAGGGGTTCTTATCAATGCTTATAAATATCTGAAGGGTGGGTGTCAGGAAGATGGTGCCAGGCTCTTCTCACCGGTATTTAGTGACAGGACTAGGGACAGTGGCCATAAACTGGAAAACTGGAGGTTCAGCTGCAACATGAGGAAATACTTCTTTACCGTGAGGGTAACCAAGCACTGGAGTAGGTTGTTCAGAGAGATGGTGGAATCTCTGTCTCTGAAGACTTCCAAAAGCTGACCAGAAATGTTCCTCTGCGGCCTGCGCTGGGTGCTCCTGCTCTTGCAGGGGTTTGGACTCAATGATCTCAAGAGGTCTCTTCCAACCTCTAACATTCTGTGACTCTGTGATTTCAGGTTGAAAGAAAGTATTTATAACTTTTCATTAATTATTTCCTTTTGTGATTGCATGTTATCATGTTTTCATTCTGTTCAAAGTCTGGGAGAAAAACAAATTTCTGAACAATTCCTTTGAATCAAAGAGGTGAATCTTATTTTGGGGACACCGTTTCATTTTTAAGAAAACTAGTAGCAATTATCTATTGACCCTATTAGCAAGTTGGGATTAGATGGTGGTATTATGAGGTGTTCCTTTTTGCTCCATAGCCATTAAGAAATGCCACAAAGAAGACTCTGGGTTGCCAGACCTGTTCAGAGGAGAACAAGTGTGAAAACTGCTCACAAACAGCCCTACTTTCTCTACATAAATCCACCATCTTGCCACAGACCATCTTAAACAAATCAATAAAGTTCCTTTATATTACCATATCAGCCACTATACAGCACTTTCAATTGCACATTTATTTATTAAACAAATTAAAAACTACATATTAACTCTAACTGCTGTAACACCCCACTATGTGCCACAGCAGTTTTACATCTGGTAGTGTCTGTACTGAAAGTACCAGTACTGAAAATCTGCAGTTACAGAAATTTCTTTGCTCATCAGGGAGAGACAGGTTTCTTTTTTTTTTTTTTTTTCCTAAAAAGTCTCATAACTATGCAAAATTAATCGTGCTTCAGCAAATGTTAATTCGTGCAGAAAGTACTTTGTAGTGTCAGTTTTGAGTGATAGGGGTATACTTATTTTTCTTTTATTTCTTAAAAGTTGTTTGAGATATGTTCATAGAAAGTTTGTCAAGTTTAATACAGTGGGGTTTTATTGGCCATCATCACAACTTCACAGAGGGCACCAATTAATTTTCATCCTATATTCCCCACTAATCTAAATATCACATAATTAATTTTCAGACTTTTCTTGAATATCTTATTGAAAGGCATGGAAAAATTTCCATCAGCATTGTCAGTGACACCACTTCAAGCTTCTGGAGCTTCTTTCTGGGTTGCCTGCAGATAAATGATGTTTCTTGCCATGGGTTTGTGGCAAGCTCCATTTTGTACATTCTTATGTGTGACTTTCTCATACATCTGTTCCCTTATCATTAGCCGGAATGGTAAACTTTTTAGAACACAAACTGGTTTAGTATTAGATTTTTCAGAGGATGTGTTAGATATTGTCTTACAACAGGTCCTGTTACAGAGTTGAAGACTTTTCAGTCATAGAATGTGGAGTAATTTGTGACCTATAAGGGGAGGTGTCCTGGGAATGAGGTGGTTGCTATACTAGCACATGCTTCTCACAAGGAATGTCAGCTTAATTCCTGAAACTATCATTCTCAGTCTCTACTAAATGGTGAAAAGGCACAGGCTATTCCTGCAGCACAGGAGAAAGTGAAGAAGTCCTTAAAGTGTACCCATACTTGATGTTTTGCTGCTTGGAGTGAAATGAGGTCTTTCAGAGCCTACTGTAGTGATAATGGACCCACGTTGAGAAAGGGCAACCTCTCCTGGCACACTGCCTACAGCCTGTGGTTTTAATTTCTCCTTTCTATCCACTCAGGGCCGCTGCATTTCCTCCAGCTGCAAGTTGAAAGCTATTACATACAGGCTCATTTTTAAAAGATGAGTTGAGCAAAATCATCACCATGTAATATTTTCCAGTAGCTCAGGCTGAGGGATGGTGTCTTGCGTGAGAGTCACAGTTCCAGTGATTGAAATTCAACCGAAAAAGTCCTCCTCTGACATTTTGCTGTGCTAGAAATATGCTGCTGAGACCTGATGTGGCTCTGCCTTAGTATCTCTGCTGCTTACCCTGGGCCTAAAAATACTGGGTACTTTTGATGGTGTGTGAATTATCTCCCTGAATGGGGGAAGAGGCCAAAGGACTGTGGACCATTGCAAACAGAAGGTGCACGGATAGAAGGAGCTTGGGAAGTAACTCACACCTTGCTGTGCTTGGTTACATGAATCAGCCACAAAGGAAAAAAAATGAGGAAAGCATATGAGGGGATAAGCAAGAGAATGAAAACGCATTGTGGCCTTCTCAAGTGGTGTCATCCCTTGCTTCTTGCAAAATATTACAGTTAAACAAGAATAACCTACTCATACTCTGCAGTGGCAAGATGCCCTATCTTCTAAACCACCTGTTTGGACCATCTTTTCCTCTGTGCCAGTGTCATCCTAAAAACCATTATTCATGGAATGGTAGATGTAAGTGAAAGGATCCTGGCAATTTATGAGGTACCAGACAGAGTTCACTGAGCTACAGGACAGCATGTTGTAACACCCCTATGAAGAAGAAGACAAACACAGCGAAAGAAGTGGTACCCTGCTTTTCTGCAGACACTGAGGAATTTCTTCATGGATCCAACTGAAGGGTGGGCAAGTGGCGCAGGCCCTTCTCCTTCAACCAGCCCATTGGGTGCCAATATTTTAAATTATAGGCTTCAGGTGAAAACTTCAAGATCCAGAAATAATTTCTCAGCATGCAACAGTCTTTTAATATCAGAACAAAGAAGATCTTTTGATTGCCTCCAGCAGTTAATCAGAAGTTTGGAAATTTTTCTTCTTACTCATCTCTATCCCAGGAGCAAAATTAACTTACACTTCTTTCTCATGGAGATAAAATAGATGAAAATGTAAAAGACGAGTGATGTTAGAGGGATAAGGCAAAGGAAACCTTAAAAACTGATAGTTTATTCCCAAAGAAACAACATGAGCTCAGCCAAGCAGAAAAAATGTGCAAATACTACTCTTAATTCACTCTAGACAATTTGTCATTTACAATATTTTCTTCAGAGTTTGTGAAATAACAAACTCAGTGGGTAAACTGCTGTGATTTCTCTTATATAGTTGTTTACCCAGGGAGAATAATGGGAACATGGGCAGGAGGTTGTAGAGAGCTGTTTAGAAATTATCTGGCATCCTAGAAGTTAATGTTGAGGTGCTCTTGGTAGCAGTTTCCTATGTATTTCGTTCTTTTTAAAGCTCAAATACATGATAGTTAAATATCAGAAAATCCTTATTCAGAATGCTACTTTAACATTAATTTATTTGTAATGTATGCAGTATAGAGAAGTCTGTACATATATGTACAAGTAGGAGTAGGAGGTTGGAGGGCAATTTACTAAAATGATGAAGTGACATAGAGTTTGACTGACTTTCAAGGGAGCTATATTTAAAGCCAGCCTTTGCAATGAAATTGATGGACAAAGTTTTTTCTTGTGAGGTAATGAAAAATGTGCACAGCATTGTTAATAAATATATTCCCAGAAATTTAGGGATAAATTACCTTAATCTGTGGCTTTGTAAAACACCAGCAAAAAATATAGTTCAATGTACAGCATAGCTCCTTGTGAATTTGGCAAATAGGTGGGTTGCAAATAATCAGAAAAATGAGGCACCCAGGGCAGGCAGTAAATAAATTATCAAATGAAAATTTTCCACTATCCATTTTTTAGGATTAACTATTTCCATATTTTTCATTATTTCTTAATTTGAATATTTTTAGGATTAACTATTTCCAACATTTTCCATTATTTCTTAATTTGAATATTTTCTGTCAAAAATCTTTTTAAGTTTACCTGAAAGGAAATTTATTGGGTTTGATTTTTTTTAGCCTGAAGAAAAGGTTTTTAAAATTTCCTTGAATCCCTTTTTTTTTTTTTTTTTACTTTTTTGGCAGTTAACTACAAAAAAAAAAATCAACAACAACAACAAAACAAAACAAAACAAAAAACCCAAACAAAAATAACCAAAACAAAACAAAAACTATCATTCTCACTTATCCCATTAATTTTGTTATGATTTCCTTTTAAAATCCCTTTTCTTTTTTTCCCTGTAGTTATACATCTTGCATAGAAATTATATTCACTTCAGTAACACAGTTATTCCAAGTAATTATGCATGTCTGTTTCCTCACCAACAAATGACTCCTTAGGCATGTGAAAGTTTAGTGTAGATGCTTAAGTTTTATGAAATACTTCTCAAGATCTTACTGTCAATTTGGAGGTAAAATTAAGAACTGAAACAGGTCTTCTAAATCCTCACTACAATACCAAATTTGTTTCCATAGGCAAATCACTTAATCATCCCTCTGAGTCTTTATTAGATACTTATAAAGCATGGCCTGATGAGCTAATAAGCTGATTCTATTTTACTTATGGTTTCACTGTATTTGAAGATGAGAGTTAAGCTTCTAAATCATGTTGGTATCTTGACAAAATCATAACATTATTATGAAATAATTATATGTAATTTTGTGAATAATTGTTAATAGAAGAAAAAAACAAGAAAAACCTATAGTTTTCAGTAATACTTTCAATGGAATTATTTCAGTAAGACCTCTGATGTTCTGTTTATTTTGGTGAACTTTCTGTACAATCAGTGTTTTCAGTCTTCTACTGAAATCTTAACCTCAAAAATGAACTGTCCTTCAGGGTTAGATAGCAAAAATGTCAAACTTTCTTCAAAATGTTCATATATTTTGAATTCTCTGTATTCACAGTATATTGCAGTTGTCACAGAAATCAATATATGAGTTGAGCACCTTTAGTATCTACCATAACAGCATTTTACCAGAACAGAGCTTTTAGTCTTTTTGCTATTTCAAGCTACCTGCATTCTTTTTTTCAGAGCTTCCTAAAAAAAAATAAATTATTACAAGCCTTTGTTACTGATCTGTATTCTTCTGCATGTGTTACCTAATGTCCTAACGTTTGAATACACAGCAAAAACTTCCTTTCTGGGGGAAGCTTTTTATCCATCTGCTATCCATGGATAATGTTTTGATCCATTAAAGGCAGGGACATAATCTGATGTGAGTTTTAGAACGAAGTACAGGATAAGCTTGGTTCACATAACTTCTGGTCAATTTTCCTCTAACATGCTCTGCAATGAGAAATAATCAATTGATGCACAGACACTATCACAGTGCTTCAAATTTCCTTATAATTTAAAGTTTATTCGGCTCTCCAATGCAACCCTATTTTTCCCTAATGTAATTTTTTCTTTTCCTGGTCACATGAATGTGAAAAAAGGTGGGTGTTTTGATTTTGTTTTTCCTCTGTGAAAATAGATTTTTGAAAATAAAATGTATGTTCTTGGAAATGTGTAACATATTCCTTTGAGCTACTGTTTTTTAGACAGAACAATCCCAATTATGAAAGACAAAAAGCTTTCTAAATCTCTTTTAACTCACTGGACTTCTCGCTTTAGCCCACATCTGCCTTGATATATGATACCCAGACCAGGACAAAGTTCACAGCCTTGTCAAGCCTATCAAGATCAGAAGGACACACTCATTTGTCTTGAAAGCTATGATACTACTGATATATCACACTGTGAATTTTCTTTTCTCAAACTGTGATATTTACTTGTCATATTTACTTACAGTAAATGTACTTATGTTCCCTTATAAACTCTAGTTTATCATTAGTTTCTAGATCTCATAGAGATCATTCATCAAAGTTATTCTGACACCTTACTTTTTCCTTAAAGTCCTTTTCTGCAATAGTCACACATAAAGTCGCATATACTGGGCTACCTTTTGATACAATTTTTCATGTCCCTTGACAAGTGCAATTGCAGTGCGGGGAGTCCATGCAGTTATGTTAAGCTATCACAACACCGTCTTCTCCGTGTTCTAACTGCTCCCTTTGATACATGTATTGTGAGGAGCTCAGCTTGATGACACATCACTCACTGCTTTCAAACATGTTTTCAAAGGGCCTGTTTTCACTATAGCATCCTGGAACAGACATGCTTCAGAGCTGTTGCAAAGCTGTCTTGTAAGACTGGTCACTGTGAGGAAAGTCAGACTGTTGCCTAACGTTAGTCGTCTTAAAAGGGAATGTTGGATGAGAAAGGCTGCTGCTGAGCTTGTCCCTGTTCTCTTCTTTGATCTGATTCAGAAGAATCAACTAAACCTCTCTGGTAATCTGGAAAATAGTGAACGTAGTTCACTCTTTTTCAGAGAGCAGTAAACAAGGAATGTCAGAGCCTGCCTCTGCTGCTCTTCACACCAGTTTGAACAGTGATACAGGTTTGGGGCAGCAGCTCCAGCATAGAAAATGCATAATTACTATGTCCCCACAGTTCTTTCTTCAGTTTCACCTCTCCTTCACAGAGCTCCTGATAGTACCAAGGAGAGAAAAAGAAAACAAACCCAAACGAATACAGAAGTGAGATTTGCCATAGCTTTGAAAACTACAATGACTTGTTATAGGTCAAGCTAAGAGAGAAGTATAGACAAACAGTTTAAAAAATGTAAAGTTGAGGTAACAATAAAAATTGTTTCAATTCTGAACATTTTAGAAGTCTTCCAGTTAAAACAAAAGTAAATTTTTGGGTGAAGAATTATTTTAATTGTGAGAACTGAACCATTTTAAGCTTTTAGAAACTAGGAGGATTCCTCTCAACGTAAATCGTATCTTGACAATGAGACACACTGCAAAAAAGTGTCTTCAAATTGTCCTTCCTCTCCCTCATCCAAATTGCCCATCATAAAACTTCACTTGAATCTTATAAAGAAGATAGTGAGTATAAGGAGTTAAACACAGTAAGAAGCAGAAATCCTTAGCAAATGGAAAGGAGACTGATGTTTTGACTTTTACTCCCCAAATAAGAAGGAATGTAGAGTCCTTTGGGAAAATGACTAATGTAGAAGGAGCAAAAGACTTTCTTTCCTGGAATAACAAAAATACACATATTTTTAAATCTCTGTTCTGGCTTTCATAATGCAACTACATGCTTTTGACTGTGTGATGTTGTCAGCAAAAATTAATTTTAAAAGTAGCACTCATGAATGACTTCAGCCTTTGCCTTAATTTAGTTTTTCACTAAGAGCCGAGATAAGATATAGCCACGCTGAAGAAGGATGGATGGCTGTATACTATATTGTAGGAGATGACAGTGCTAAATTAATAATGTTCTAGCTGGAATTTGCAATTCTTTCAGAGATGCTCAGACAATATAAAAAATTTAGTGGTAACAGTGAAAGTAGGCAGGAGGTTGTGAGGCAGAAAGCTTCAGAGGGCACTTTAAAATGTGAAAGATGCATTACAGTTTCTCACACATGAACAAGATAGCATGCCTTACTAAAAATATAATAAATAAGGAGTGTATTCTGCCAGATGCAGCTGTGAAGGGAGTGCTTTCCCAGTCAGATGTACTGAGCCTGATTGACACTCCCTTAGCTTTGCTGTGATATGACTAAATATGAAAATGAACATCCTCGGAACAATGTTTGCATTAGGAACAACATACCTTTCTGCTACTCTCAGAAGTCCAGCAAATATATCAGAAGTTTTGGTACACATACTAGAGGAGTCAGTCTGCTCCTCAGTCACGATTTTACTTTTTATTTGTTTTCCTGCTTCTTGGCTTTTATTTTTAATTTCATTTTCCGTGCTCTGTGTCATTGCTCTCTCCTGCTACAAACACCAGGTGAATGAAAGGAGACATAAATTATCCCATTAGAAGCTCACTGCTGATAGTCTGCTGTAATTTGAATAAATCAGTGCACAGCTCACAGCAGCAGCAACAGGAGGGAGAGATGGTTGCACAGGTTCCATCTGCTCAGGTACCACTGCCGCCCCTGCAAGGACTCTCAGTGGGTTTTGTGAGCCTGCAAAGCCCACTACTGCAACAGGGACCCTCTCCCTTCAGAAAGTAAAATGTGAAAGAAAAACTCCCTTTAAGTTCTTAAATAAATAATTATTGAGCTTCCTTTTCTTGGAAACCTACCTGATGTAGTTAATGGGTTACAACCAGGTGTTGAAAGTTGCTCTGGGAGTTTCCACAACAATCAGAGGCTCTTCAGGGTATCCCCCAAGTCACTGTGCAAAGATCATTCCTGACTTGTCAAGGTTAGTGGACAAAAGGCTAAATAATTTCCTCCTTTCACATCTGAACACAGATGCTTTTGATCCAGGGCATAAAGGTATGTATGGGCTTTTGACTGTAGGGAAGGACTTTTCTCAAACCATACTGGCGTCTTTGTATTTGGGGATGCAGGAAAGTGGGGAAGATTCCAACCTTTCACCAGATAGCTCTCTGCAGACTATTTTAATCTCAACCATAAATACATAAGTTAATGTAAGCTTGTGAGAACTGTGGGAAAGGAAGACAAAGGTTTACGTGAGGAAAACTTCTAGAGTGCCCTTCCCAAATACAGAGAATGAGTATACAGTTAAACAGTTTCAATGAGGATGAACACTCAAGAAAAACTGTGAGATAGAGATAGTGACAATGCAAGTGAGAGATGCTCTATAGTATAAGGAAGCAATTTCTGAAATTGTTGCCTTGTGGTTTCAATTCTTTGTGCATGTCTAGCTGCATCTTCCCATTTCTGATTGCAAGACCCTCTCCTGTAATTAAATTTTACTCTTTGATCAAAACCAAAACTACACCTCACACCTTAGCTTGTGAACCAGTAGTCTTGGAACAAGCAGTTCATTAATGGATAATTTTGGATCTCCAAATAGCATCAAAAAGCATCTGAAGAACATTGGCCAGTTAAAAAGTAGCTGTGACCCTGCATCTAGCAAATCAGCCAAAATGTAAGGCTACCTCCAGGCTTCATTTTTCACTATACTATTTGTTCTGGGAGAAATTGTTGTGAAACTAATACTATTAGAAAGGGCTATGCTGAAAAACCTCTGTTTTTTTCACATTAACACCCTTTGTCACTTTCACCCAGCTTGTGCTACTTTCTGGGAAAAAAACAACATGAGACCCCCACAGGGGAGTGTTTAACATGCCAATAGCCCTGTAAGTAGATAATTTAAAGAGCAGATCCAGGTGGGCAAAAGAAACTTCTGGGCAAACATGTTGAGTCTGTCTCATGCAGCTGACTCACTTTAACAAAATAGTTATGTTTAGGTTAGTTCCCAGAGAAGTTAATATTTTGTTTAGTTACTGCTCCCGTCTCAAAAGATTCACTTTTTAATTGCCTGAATCTGATGATTGTAACCACTTAATACAGTGGTTATTAATAACTGTTTCATTACAATTGACTCATAATTTCTCAAATTCAATTTATATTCAAAATTTCATTTAAATGATGGAATTCATTTAAATATAGAATGTGACACATATATGTTACTCTAAAATCTCTAATAATTTGGAACAAAGATTGATAAATAACTAATAAATAACATAAGTTCTGTAAAATTCTTTCTTTTCTCAAATTATGCACAGTGATAAAAAAAGATAATCTTCACTATAAGCTTCTCATCTGATCCTAAAGGGATCTATTTCTGTGAAAAATAAAATATATTCTCAGCTTCTAAGCTGTTATTTGTATCACAATAGCTTTGATACATTCAATTCTTATAAATGTTATTTTGGTTTTTGAAGATATTAGTATTACTTTATAAGTTTCAGGGTTATAATACACAATGGGTCCCAACCTAGCCAATTCATGACATAGAGCAGATGGTAGTAGTTTGTTTAAGCAATTTTTCTATCCTTGTTTAAAATGTCCTTCATAATTTCACACTATTATTACTAATTATATGATCTTGCCTTTTTTTTCTTTTTAGTAGGAGATAATTCACCTTGACACATGAGCTAATCACCTTTATTACCATGAATTTCTGAAGTAATTATTTTTTAAGTCTGAGCCTTTAGGTGTCTACTTGTACAGTAAATGAAGGTGTGATCGTAGCATGAATAAGCAGTAGCTATTTATGCTACCCTTAATCTTGTCAGCAGGAGTGACTACACTTAGCATGACCTGTACAAACACACTTAAGACTCTGGGTTTCGTCTGTGCTGAGGTCTCTTCTATCATTCTTAAAGATGGTAATAGAGCACTATAACACCACTGTGAATGCTAATTAAACCAATAATAACTTAGCTTTGCCAAACCACCAAACTTGTCTTTTCTGTGTGGACAAATTAAATAGAGGAGACAAAGCTCTTTACACATCTTCCCCTGAAGTGGCTGAGAAAGAACAAGTATTAGCTCTTATCCAATAGGCAATAATTCAGTGGATTATGTGATGTCTGGTTTTCTTGTGTGTGAGAGAGATTTCATGTTAAAATAATTTTAGAGCAATAATATTCTGGTGCAGAGTGCTATATCTTTCAGAGACATTCTAAAACAAAACTTTGTACTAACCCATCAATATGTTTCTTTGTAAATTGCCAGAATTTTTTTCTGCTAGGTTAAATACCTCTGTGTAGGTAGTTCAATTTTCTGGTAAGACACTCAGTGGTGTTTCCTCTGTATCAGTCAGTAGATTAATCCCTTTAAAAGAATAGTGAAGTACCACCTGAAGTCTAGTGCTGCAGGAGTTCCTTCCCACCATTAGAGCGAGAATATTTTAAATTAAATAGTGCAAAGCATCTTTTCTTGTGTTCAGCTGGGATAGAGCTAATTTTCACCAGAAGCTGGGAGGGGACCACAGTCAGGATAGAGAAATGATCCAGCAAATGGGATATTCCATACCATATAATGTCATGTCTGCTGGTGGGGGTGTGGCCAAGCCAAGGTGCAGCGTGGCACAAGATGTAATGTGGCACAGGTTTAAGTGGTTTGGTGGGTTTTATATGACTTCCTTTATGTATTGTTTCATTACTGTTACTGTTATTACTGTTGTTTTCTTAGTCTCTCAAGTTCTATTAAATTCTCCTTATCTCAGCTTATTTGAGATAAACTGAGGTAAGGAGAGGTATTAGAGCTTTTTATCCCTATTCTCCTTTTTCGTCCCACTTGGGGAGCAGTGAGCCAGTGGCCACGTGTTTCTCTCAGCTGGGTCTAAGTCATGTCACATGTACATATCATCTAGGCTACAAAAATACATCATGTGGGCATATATAGCATAAAATGGGTTTTATTGTGGATAGAAAACAGTATGTTTTCAAAAACAGGGTTATTTCCCAGCAATTGCTTTTAATACAAATTTGCTTACTAAGTTGCACTTAACTTCCGTGACTAGGACAGAAAACATTCCAATTGGGAAACAAATTCTTAGTGCTCTTTTCTTCTGTGTGAAGCTGTTCAAATCCATGATGGGTTATCGCAAGTTAAATTCTTTTCAATTCTAAGAAAAAATATTTGTTGTTGTTGTTGTTGTTGTTGTTACAGAAAATATGACTAGTTTGGGATAAGATCTTAGCTTTCCTGGTCTTCTAGATTGATACACAAAATTTTGGGACTATGACTGGTTTATCTGCTAGTCTGTGAAAATTGAAAGCTCTCTTCATGAGTATTTTACAGCATAGTAATTGTGTTTGCAAAGTAAAAAACCACATTTTTGCAATCAAACAGTAAAACTGGGTTTCTTTCTGGCATGAGAAAATCTGTAAGAGCTCATCCACACCCACTACATTTTCTGTCCTCTCAGTGAAACACCTTTCCAAGTCTATATACATGACCTAAAAATACTGTATTGAGCAAAAATTATTTTGACTTTTCAATTTGTCTGTTACTGATGTATTATGGCAACTTATACTGCAAATCAAATTTTACATAACTTGGAAAAGTCCAAGTAGCCCAAATGTCTTCAGTCAAGGGTGAAAACATTTTAAGCCTTTGAAACTTGGCTTTGGGCATAATTTATGTGTTAGAGTAATATAGTCCTACTACTACTGTATTGGACTGTGTGGCTATTATGAAAGCCACTCAATCCTTAAAGACATTGTCCAGAATTTTAATGTGAATGCAGAAAAGATTTAACTTGGGGTCAGTACATTTAAATCTGGAAGAGTCTGAAAACTGTGTTTCCTCTCCCTCCCCAAAACATCCAATAAACAGAATGAGTTGAGCAATTTCTTACTCATTTAAAGAATATATCAAATGGCTCCAGTGGCACAGATATCCAATCTTCTGCTTCCAGAAGGAACTTCAGACTTTGTCCCGTGTATCCTTGCTTCTCCTGATGATCCTGCTTTCTTACCTCTGCATAAACAGAAGAAGAGGTATGACTGGAGATGACTGTGTCATGCTTGTATAAAAAAAATAGTCTCAAAAAAACCCACTGCAGGACTGCTTCCCAGTGTGGTGTCTCAGACAGCCCTGCTCTTCTGTGGGTGTGATGCAGATACACCACTGGAATCAAAGCACTTTCCACTCTTCACATACACTCTAGTTCCTCCTCTCCCTTACCCCTTCAAATCTTGTGTCATTACATGCCCAGGATTTTCCCTCTTATAATACCCACATTGTACTGTTTTTCTTTTTTTCTTTTTTCTTTTCTTTTCTTTTCTTTTCTTTTCTTTTCTTTTCTTTTCTTTTCTTTTCTTTTCTTTTCTTT